>VZRS01000224.1:342420-394209 GCA_013398055.1 Ifrita kowaldi | reverse complement strand
GGGGAAATGGATGAAAGAGCTTCACAGACCCTCCGGGTAGCTGATCCCAGGTGTCCGGCCGGACCCTCGGGAACAGCAAGCTGGAACAGCAGAGGCGAGCACAGATCCCAGGTGGCAGACAAGATGTATCAGGAGCTGCAGCAGGAATCCCGGGGTTTCTCAGGTAGAAGGAAGAAAACGGCCGAAAAGCAGAAAGGTTCTCACGAACTGCGTCCGAGCCCAGCTAGCACCAACAGCCCTGACTCCACCCAAAACCAGGTGAAAGACCAGTAGTCCCAGCGAGCCCCCCACCCTCTCTCCTTTTGTTTTGGTTTAAGCACCGGCAATTTATTGTCCTGGCAACGCTATGGGGAAAATTCTCTAAGAGAGAAAAGAAAGAACAAAACAGAAGGGGAACTCCCCAAAACCCCAACACCATCCTTACATTATTCTTGCTCCTATTTCGTGGGAGGTAAACCTTCCTCTGCCCTTTCTCCCAGGAGCTGCTTTGCCCATGTGTTCTGCTTCCTACTGCTGCTGCCTCATCACTTACGAATCATGTTACTGACGCTTATCTTGGCCACAGGCTGCATCCCTTTTCCTGCCCTCTTTTTAGCCTCACATTCAAAAGCAGGAGAAGAGGGATAGCCAGCACTGCTCTCCATTCCAGGTCTTAACCTGACCTCCCACGCTCCTTGGCTCTGTCCTTAATCTACTCCTGAGGTAAATGGTGCACAAGAGATAAGAGTCTTCTTCCCTTTTGTCAAGGAAGTAAGAAAAAGTATTTTCAACAGCTCAGCCTGGGGATATCTTCTCTTTGACTCCCTTGGTAGCTTCTTCAGTGATTGATTTCATCCAAGCTTGGTAGTGGGATAGCTGCAAACACAATTATCTTCCCACTTAAGTCAGCCCTCCCCACTGCCGCATAACTGGGGCAAGAGTGACCACACTTCAAATATCTGAAAGATTTTTTACTCCCACTTGATCCTTACAGCTGATTTATTTACCA
This sequence comes from Ifrita kowaldi, assembly GCA_013398055.1. Classification (NCBI taxonomy): domain Eukaryota; kingdom Metazoa; phylum Chordata; class Aves; order Passeriformes; family Cinclosomatidae; genus Ifrita; species Ifrita kowaldi. Next base: position 393,221 of record VZRS01000224.1, on the reverse strand, counting down.
TTGAATGGAATAACACCCAGTGTGCTGCCAAAACAGGGAGAAAGAGAAAGATGCCATGGAGGAAGGGAGAATTTTGAAGATGCATGTGAAGGAAACAGAAAACCTTCATATAAAATAATTTTAAGCCCTTCAGAGACATAAATCCCAAGGCACTTCATTGATTACCTGGTGATATTTTTGCGTGGAAAGAACCTATGCCTTTATTATCAGTGATGAGACAGATCATCACAAGTTTTTAAAATAAATCTCTCCCTCTCTCTGTCACATTCTTCTGAAATGGTGCATATCCTTGAAGCATTTGTTTCTCTGAGAACATGAGGTACCGCCAGAAAACTACTCAGATCATTTATTACTCCTGAATATTTAGAAATCGTTAACCTTTACACACTCCACCCAAGGAAACACTGGGAGAGGCTGTAGTATTTTTTTAACTCTTTCTACCTCTGCTCCTCCTTTTCACCTCTCATTCTGCAGCGTATCTCCTTATGACCAGGCAGCTTTATATGTGTTTTATGATCTGGGTGATTCAGCAGAGGTATAAGGGTAAGGAAGTCACGGTTTTGCTTAGAGGCAGAGAGATCCGTGTTGAAGGCTGTTTCCACTCTTTAAAGCATTAACATACCCAGATGTTACCAGAAATGGTGAATAGGTTCAGTTAAAATGCACAACAGATGGGATCTTTGCCCTAAAGTCTTTTAGGGTCAAAAGCCAAACCTATTCCCTGTTCCGCTATTTCATGTGCAATTAGAAATGGAAATAATAAAACAAATCAAGAGGTTATTTTCCCTCTATTCCTTACAGACAAAACCCATAGACAGATTTTTAAGCCTGAAAAGCCCCATATACAGTTAAACTTTCCCACTGGCTGATGAGCAGTGGAAGACAAAAGCGGACTGGGTGAATAGCTCCTTATTTCCTGGACTTAAGTCTGAAGATCATTTCCAGATGCACCCAGTTCCCGGCACCACACAGCTGGATCCCACTTGCCTCATGCCCAGTGTGAAGTGGCACTTTGGCCAGCTCAGCCACAGGATCCTGGCTGCAGCCTGCAGAGACCAGTGACAGAGGTTGACATTTGCTCTTTGGCCCTGCCTTCAGGGCACGTAAGGACCACACCAAAGGCAAGACCCCTTCTCTCTTTCAACCTCTGCATGAGTTATTATGCAGAGAAGGCCAGTGCATTTTTGAGAAGAACATGGTTTTGAAAGGGCATTGACATTAAGAATATTGTTGGCAAAATAGCATTATTATTCCAAATTATTTCAGGATGTGAATTCAAATAATAGGTAAGTGGGGCCAGGTGAAATCCTTGGGATACTGGTTGGTGTTGTGTAAAACTTTTTGTGAATTAAGCCTGAAATCTAGCAAAGATTTTCAGCCAAAGACAAAGAGGGTAATTCTGAGAAATTGCAGTCAATGCAGTGTGATGATTTCAAAGGGAAACAGCTCAACTTTTCGGTTTGAAACATTTGTTTTTGTTTTGAGGTTTTCCTGCCTGCAATAAATAAAAAGGGGTGAAAAGTTTAAACACAAAAATGTAGTGTTTTGTTTCAGGTTGAACCAAACACTTTGCTTGATCCAAACTGGAATTTTGGGGTTTTATTGTTTTACCAAGAAAATACAGTTTAATTTCCTGTCAACCCAAAACATTTTTTGTAATTGTAGCCTTTCTGTGCTGAATTCAAAATCCAGTTACTCCTACTGCTCTTTAGGAAAACAGATTATTGGGAATTAATTAATTAATTAATGGGAAGTGAGGTGAAATTTCATGGAAGAGTAGGTGGGGGGGGAAGGTGATGAGGGAGCAGAGCTGGAGATGAAAACTAGCAATTGATGAAAGTCCAACTAATGCTGTAAGGAAGGCATTATGGCTGACCAGGTCTTGGAGCCACCCTGAATAGTTATTGTTTTGCAGCAGGACAGCAGCTATGGGGCTCCTTTGGCACGGCCCAGCTGTGGGCCAGCTGAGCACTGCTCCTCTCTCATGGTGCCCTGTATGCAGGAAGCTGCTGCTGCTTGTGGCCTTGTCTCCCTGACCCATTCGCAACTCCTGCAAAGAGGAAGTGTCACAATCTCTCCCCAAAAGTGATAAAGTGAGTAAAGGTATTGGTGGCACCAACTGGATCCTCTGGAGAACTGGGGACAAATACCATTAAGTAAAACCCTGGCTGTGAGACTGCATTGCAGCTCAAATGTGTCTCAGAGCTCGCTTTCAACTGATGAAGTATTTGGGATTATGCATTACCCTGTAGGGCACAGAGAATCCCATACTTCTTGAGTGAATTCAGCCGGGGGCATTGTAATTACGCTAATTACACTGTAGCCTTCAGTCAGGGTAACAAGCTGCTGCTACGCTTGCTTGCGTGCATTATGCAGCGCTGTAGTATATGTCATGGCATTTCTGTGTGTGCATAACCCGCACTTTCCTCTCGCTGTACTTCGACGTGATGGTCCAAAGGTAAGACTATTACTAACCTCCATATGCTCCTTCTCATTTATTTCACCTCTGCTAAACTGTCAGCTGGACCTGGGAAGTAAAGGGACAATTTCTGGAGCCTTTCCTCTAGTAGCCTTTCCTCTGTGTTTGTGTGTGTGTGTGTCTGTGTCTCCATGTGCGTCTGTGTGTGTCTGTGTGTGTCTTTTGCACGAGGTCCTATCCACCGGAGGAGCCGGGGCCATCACACTCCATGGTCACTGTCCTCACTACATTAGCCAAGAGGAACCTTTCCCCCAGCTGAGAACAGGGCTTAGCTTGTCTCAGCGGGAAACCAGACTTTAGCTATCTCACAAATTACCGTGTTAAAGAAATCTTTACAGAGTGAGGTGTTGGTAAACAAGAGCTTGCTGCTCCTATGATTCACTACCTTCTTACGCACCTTAAGAGCAGATTTCTCCACCCTCCTATGGCTGTGGGGAACCGCAGACATGGTGGAACCAGTGCCCTCCTGTAAGTGTCCCCCCCAACGCATGAGAGGCTGCAGACAGTATTTTTTACGGCAGCAGAGGTCAGGGGAAAAACACAACGTGTGACTGTTTGTCAAGGCAGGGAAGGGATCCTCAGAAAGGCCTGAGCAGGGCCCAAAGCACGTTCGGTACTGTCCTGTGAGAGCCTTGCAGGAGTGGCCACGGCTGCGGTGGAGGCGAGGGAAGGCAGCCAAGCGCCGCTGGGCAGGCGGGCAGGGCGGGCGTGGGCTGGGAAGGGAGAGGCGGGCAGGCTGGGCTGCGAGACAAGACTGGCCGCAGGCTCCCTTGGGGAACTCCAGCAAGCCTCTCATGTTCCATGTGCTCTGGCTTTCCTCTCCAGCAAAAGAGAAGATCTAGTGCTCTTTCTTTCACCGTGGGTGTCATGAAGCTTCAGTTCATGGAGATCCTGCTGTAAAACCCCTGACCACAAAATGGACACAAAGTGACGTGCAGTCGGCTCTTACAAGCTCAGCGTGCTTGGAGAGGAAAGGCTGGTGAATATATACTCTGTCCAGCTTCACATGGCATCTCCATGCTAAAGTGAGCTGCACATGATGCTTGCTGGTTCTTGAAGGTGGTATAGTCACATCAGTGTGGCACTCAGCCTAGCTAATTAGCCCTTCTTGGCAGGTCTAATTAGGCTGGGCAGGGAGCCATGCTGATAGAGTTGTACTTTCGTGGGTTCCAGCTCTCGCTCGGTCCCAGTCAGTGTGTGTATCTCCATACCATGGTGCAGATGTCCCACCAACACTTCCCATGAGCCCAGGACCCTGGCAGCAAAACCCGTGGAGAGGCCAGCTGAGGACTGAAGAGAATAGCTGGATCTGACAGGCTGAAATGCTGCTTCTTTTTTCTAAGAAAAATTTTTGGAAGAAAACAGCAAAGAAAAAACTCATGCAGATTTTTTTCTGCTTTTCCGACTTGTGGCAATGTTTTCTGGAAGTACCCCAGACCCTGGGGTCCCAGATGAGGTCAGACACTTGTGCTCTGCTCAAACCCTTTGTGAGATGGAGGCAGTGTCTCTGAGGTCATAGTCTCTCAGGGGATGGCAATCCTCATAATAAAGTGAGTGTGTGCATTCCCTTCATATCCCTTGCTTTAGGCTTTGTCCAGTTTTTGAACTGAGAGTTAGATGGGCCTCGGTTTGTTAAGAGCTGAGGATTAGTCTTGATTTGGCTGTAACCACTGCCATGGCACAGAGCCAAGGTAGTCTCTGTGTGATCCTTGTGGTCAGTCTAACCTGAGGAGGGCAAAAAGCAAGGGTGAGAAATTAAAGCTGGGTCCCCCCAGCTGTGGCAAGACCCAACATAGGGAGCAGCTGGAGCAAAACTTAGCAGAATCAGTTGACAGAGAAATGAAGAGGTGGAGATGAAGATGGGGCGAAGACGGGGTTGGCAGTGGAGGCAGGGATCCAGATGGCCTCCCTCCTAGATCAACATAGCAGACATGAGAATTGAAAGGAGAAACTGTCACAAAAGTAAACAGCATAAGAGAGAGGGCCGTAGTGTAATGCTTGGACTGGCCGTTGTCCAGGTGTCCACCCTCTTATCACACAACACGCTGTGGTCAGACACAGGAGCAGGTCCTGAGCATCTGCACCCGAAGCACCTAATGAGTGATTGCAGGACAGGCTGAGAGGGATACTGTGGCCGTGCAGGGCAGAGGGGTGGGAAGGAGGCTTTCAAGCACGTGGCAGGCTGCCTGGCCAACACAGCATGCAGCAGGGAGGAAAGACATGAAACAAAAGCCTTCCTGCAGGAGCAGAGAGAAAAGACCCACTGCTGACAGAAATGAAACAACACAGCCCACTGCGGAGGCCAGCGCTCCCGGGGCAGGCTGGGCCAATAGTTGTAAAAACAGTTTTGAAGTAGGAAATGTAACATGACTACAAATTGCCTCGCTTCCCCGCTCCAAGGCTCCCACCATGTGTAACAGGACACCGAGCAGCACGGCAGGGAGTTGGCAGAGGTACAGGCAGGTCCTGCCTGCACTGGCGTGGGGCACCTACTGGAGAGCTTGGCACCCCACGCCTCCATCTCTTCCCAAAACACAAAACTGCCCCAAATAGAAATATTCCCAACACCAGCATTGTCCCCTCCCTGGCAGTGGGGAAGCTGGTTTTGTTTGGAGGCTATCCGCCAAAAACAACAGTAATGCAGTACCATCAACTCCCATGGGGGCCCTACTCTCAATGGCAGAACTGGACAGATAATTTACAACTGATATATCTGTTATGGAGACAGGACACAGGCGTTTTTACCAACAGATCATCTAAGCCCCAGAGCAGAGTCAAAACACATGGTGAAAAATACGTCTTCCTCCTGTTTCCATGCTGGCTGTGACACAGCTTTTGGCTGGGCAGCACGATGGTGGAGGACTGCAAGTTCTGTAGTTGCAGCTCTGGATGTTGCTTAATCTTTGTCTTCTGTTTCAGTGGGTCTTTTTACCAAAATATTTGCTGTGAATGGGAAGCAAAGGAAAAAATAAAAGTTGACTGTAAAGGGTTTCTCCTGCGCTGTTTACAAATTTTGCACTTTCTTCAGAGCCACAGAAGTTAGAGATGGAAAACCCATAGTAAGTCATAGAGACTGAACTTTTCCAAGGCTTTTAAATCACTTATCACACTGACAAATGACCTCCAGGGAGACTCTGTGTGGCAATGCCAGATATTGCAGTCCACCAAAGTCTTTTCCATGCCATCCCCACAGCAGCTACAGTTAAGAAATCAGGCAATAAACTGTGACTGAAGTGAAGTCAGTCTCCTGCTGACAGCTCTGGGAAGACGCAAGTGCTCAGAGAAGGAAACATAGAAGAAGTGGGAGTAACTTCAGTTGGTCTTTTCTGCATCTGTCAAAGCTTTTGGAGGCTTTAATGTCCATGTAAAAAGTAACCTGTGGTGTGGTGAAGGACCATCAACGTTCTGATTCTAGGGTGGAACCACTCAAGGTCAGGTCTGCAAAGGAAATTGCATGCGTACATAAGCAGGTAGGAATCGAGGAAGACTTGTAGAAATGCCCATCAGGCTGGACACTCAACTGTCATTAAAATGCAGAGGAGGCAGACATGGGAAATCAAAACCAATGCAGCTTGTATTTTCTACAGTAGAACAATTTAGAAGCAGTTTAGCACCTTTTTCTTGTTTTCTCTTTCCTCTTAAATTTATCTCTATTCATCTTCATTCCCTCTTTGGTCCCTCAAAGACGACCTCTATTTTTTTTCACAGCACTTTCTTTCAACATGGAAGTTCACTGCTTATTGAAATAGAGCAAAGACACTGTTGACTGAATCTCACCTTGTATTTCTCACATCACCATCATGGAAAGAAAAGTGGTGCTGCACAGCTGATGAGATTGATCTGTATTTGTTGGTTCTGTGACTTGTTTAGATACTATCTCAGACCACAAAGATACAGCCAGCCCTGTAAGGGTCTTGGAAAAGACTATCCTGGTGGGAATCTATCAGCTGAAGTGTGAGTTAGCAAGCTAACATGGGAGGTTTTGCCTGGCCTTGGGAATCAGTGACACAACTGAGTCTAGGCTGGATGTTCTGTTTCAGTGGAGTTACCTATCTCTGCAGGTAACCCCATGGGACAGTTTGTACCAGGTATTTTATATTTCTTTGACAACTCGAACTTCCTTCTTCAGAGAAAATATCCCTTTCAGCTCAGTCCCTTTTTTATATTTGTCTTTTACATATCAAAAAGCACATGAGGAGCAAATGCTCTTAAAGAAGGTGAAGTATGCTGTTACTGCTGCAAGGAGACAGTGTAATGATTCTTGAACTACACCCATGTGGAAACTGAAATTTTCTACCTAATGCCTGTATGGGGAAGTCACCTGCGACATGTAGCACTCTTGTAGCATCTGGTCCCTGTGAAACCGGGGAAGGAGCAAGTCATGGAACTGGCAATCTTGTCTTACCATTGGGACAGCAGAACCTGAACCCAGACTTCACAATCAAGCAATGGATGGTGTTACGAGTGCATGACAGTTCAGTGTCCCATGTTACGAGAGGAGAATATTAATCCCTAAAGAATGTGGCATCTCTTTTTCTCATCTTGCTGTTGCTGTAGAGGGCAAAACAGTGGCCCAGCAGTGTGGTCACCAAATCACAAAAGTTGTTTCCCTCTGTCCCTGCTTCATCTGCGCTACCAGTTGCTTGAGCAATGTGAGAGGCAAGACGCCACTGCCCTCACTGTGTCCCAAACTGCTTTTGTGCCATCAACTTGTTGGCATGAAACCCTGCATGAGGGCCCTGGAGGAAAAATTTTCTTCTGATTTCGTTCAGAGGACTCTGGTTTAGCAGGTCAGAGAAACTAATGTGGTGGGATAGAAAATACCAAAGGAAGAGTGGGAGAGAAAGGGCAAGTGAGTACAGATTATTTCATTATGAACTTTCCATGAAATAGCAAGGGTAGAGCTGGGGACAGGAGGATATTAATTTATGGCAGAATGCTGTTATTGCAGCCCTTCTTCAACCAGTCATGTTACAGGAAGATAAATAAAGCCCATGCCAAAATTTCCCCTGGGTTAAGCCTGCTAGCTTGGAGATTTATGTGCAACTTATATCCAGCCTGATAATTCCACTGTGCAACTGACCGAAGGTCTTCACTTGCAGGGTAGGATGTTGTTAAAGACACCAGTACTCGGAACTGGAGCACAGCAGGACACTGCCTGATGAGGTCCTCAGTAAATTTCAGTGGCCAAGAGCAACTTGTTGATCTCTGTGAATCGTTGCTTGTGGCACTGGATCCAGGGCTATCTCACAGTACAGCAAACATGAGGCTTTTTTTGTCAGTGACCAGAAAAGCCAGGCTCTGTTTGTTCGGCTAGAAAGTGCTTACACTAGCTTATTTTTTTCCCTTGAAACTCAGCTTTCCTAATTCTGTATGGGAGGGCTTTTTTTCCAGGCTTTTTAAAGTAATATCAGTATTATGGCTAATGAGGCAGTGGAAAGCAAGCTGGTCCATTCACTGTAGCTAATGACTCCATTCCCGTGAGCCTAATCAAAGATTTGTACATTTAATTGCTGTCAAGTCAGCTCCAGCCACCTGCCATTTCTGCCACACCTGAGCTCCCTTCTTCGTGGCCCGCAATTCTAAATGAATCCATCTCTTTTGCTAAGGGAAGGAAAACAGAGCTGCCAAGCAACCCTGAAATGGTGCTTTACCCTTAGAGCAAAGATCAAACAGTCTGCTTTGCCACTGAGCAATATATGTGTTAACTGACTGTGGCACAGATTTTTCAAAAATTTGTTAGTCTCATATTGGAGACCAGGGATGTCAGAAATACACCCTTGTCTGGACATGTCCTGGACTTGAGACAGACTTCTGTCAGAGGCGAAAGTGATTTTTGTTGGCTCACCACTGAACAAAGTTGAACTACATTTATTTTTGGTTTCCTCCAAAAAATGGAAAAATATCACTGAAGCCATTATTCCACTTCTGCAGTGGACTAGTGCAGTATTTTGACCAACTTTTGTCCTTAACATCATGATTCCTAAACATCCTGCCTTCTCCATAGGGAATTAATGCAGGAAATGTTTTGGGGCCATGTTCCCTTGAATGTAAGAGATAACTCCTGTTCATTGTTCCAGGGAAAAAAAGCAAAAGGGAAAAAAATATCCAGTTGCTGTTAACATATTGTGAAAAGAAAATATAAACCCATTACTGGGCTTTAATGAACTGCTCACTTTTTAGCCCGATTTCCCAGTGAATTGAGAATTATGGGATCATATGTTGTGATCATTCTGTCTGATCATCCCTCACTAATTGTTTTTCTGTTCTTGGCCAAGTTGAACACCAGATAAAGAAGGAAAACAAATGCAATAGAACAACATTACTGTTTCAAGAATATAAGTACACAGGTGGAGGTGTAAAAGTCCACAAATACCTCCTATGAATGGCCCAAGTAGAGGAAATCTGGCAAATGAATTCATATGTTGTCAGCAAAAGAAGAAAGACCATACAGGTGCCCCAGCGACAGCAAAAACTTTTAGTTGGAGATTACCATAAGCCACAAAACACAGATCTGTATAATACGAGGCATCACTGATATCCATTCTCACAGAGCTACTTCATTTCTCTTCTCAACCCATCACAGAAAGCAAAGACACCACTAAGATAAAAAAGACCTGTGACTGGATAAAATGTGATTTTTGCAAGTGGCTTTGATCCAAACGCAAGCTGACACCGTTTTCCCCCATCGTAACAATGTGGGAAGGCTTTATAATAGATTTTAATACAATTTATTCCAACGTTAGGAGCTCTTCCTCTGCCAGAGGAGTTTAATTGGCCATGAAGTCCGCTGAGTTTTGTCTTGTGAGTTGACAGATGCATAGACTAATTTACCAGGAAAACCAAAGGATACGTTAAAGGGTCTGAAAACAATTAAAGGGTCTGCAGCTATTTGTATCTGTCTGAGAGCTTCAAGCTAAAGTCTGTTGCTCATTTTGCTATAGGGCTTACCATTATTATACTTTACTGCAAAGCAAACCTAAAGAGAACTTAACTTTTTGACCATTTCTGTGATAATGTGTTTAAAGCTTCAGATCAGAATTTCCTATAAAGTCTTCGGGGAAAAAAAAAAAAAGAGGCTGCCATATGGGAAGGCACCTCTTTCCTTTCCTCTGAGCTGTCAGATAGCAGAGAGTCACATGCACACTGAGGGGAAACAGATGCAAGGGTCAACTGGGGTGCTGCCATGCTAAATTCTGTGATGCCTGATACCTTGGTTAGCTATGTGAGCCACATCGTAAAGATAAAAACCTGGGTTTCTGTGCTTTCCTGTATTACTGAAACAGACCAGGAAAGGAAGAGGACAGCTACTCTTTCCATCGATGACTGAAGCATCTTACTAGACATAGGAGAGCTATGTTGTGCAAGTGTAAGTCTGTGCACTACCCAAAAATGTTTCAAAGGATGTCTCATTTTCTAAGGAGACTAATAAATATGAGGCTGTGGATTCTTGCACCTCATCTCAGTCATCCATTCCTTTACACACAGCGTGCTTAAAGCAGTCCTGCATGCATGAAAGATTGGTGGTTTAAGCCTTTCAGCATAAAGGAGGAACTGAGGGTTCAATTTACTTTTGCATGGCTACATTTGGGATGATACTTCTAGTTAGTTAGCTGGAGGATGTAAGAAAAGGATGAGGTATGTGGTGCTTTCCCTTCAGTGGCATTCTGAGCAGCTGTCACTGAATCTCGTGTGGGTTCCAGCTTGGTCAGTCTGTGGGGAGGATATCCAGAGTGGGCCTCACTGGGCTGGCAGTCCTGGGGTAACAGCAAAGGAAGCTCAAGCTCTTGGCAGCCAGCTGGGTTTAGCCTGAGCGAGGTGTTTAAATGCAGCATTTGCATGTATCTCTCTGGGGTTTGCCTCCATGTAGCCACATGCTAACCATGCAGAAGCCAGGGTCCCTGCTGCTGGTTCGATGATGCACAGGAATTCTACCAAAGGTGGAGCTGAGCCATGACAGGAAACACTGAAGTTCCTCCTAGTGTGTGCAAGGCCATAGTGTTTGCAATGCTACTGCAATGTAATAATGACAGCGTTTATGAGGAGGCACAGTTTCACACACTCAGTTGCGAGACAGAAGTCTTTGACCTTTCTCAGAACTGTCTTGCAAAACCTATTGCCACAAGACCTTTGTGGGATTCGTGGAAGGGCTCTTCAGGGATATTGTGTAACTGGGAGCCCTCTAGTCTGCTTCTCTTGGTCTGTTTGTGCAGTGCAAAGGTGTGGAGCTATTCAGGGCTTTGAGATGAGTGAGGTAATGCTCACAGGAGGAGTTTCCCAAATTACAGAGGGTGCACACAAAGCTGAACAGAGACTGTAAGTAGATTCAGGCCCTCCTCCATTTCCACAAGTCACATCAACCCCAGCCATTAATTAATGTACTAAAGTCAGATCACAGCTCCACCATGGCCTCTCTGGGAAGGTCTGAGCACTGGGAAAGAGGTCATGCCATCAGGACCTGGAGTATGGGTGAGGATCTATTATTTTCTACAGCAAACTTGTCCCTAGAGTCTCATTCTTCCTTGCCTTTATTTTCATAAAGGGTTCATAAATGAGAATACAGAATATGTAAGTACCCTCAGCTAGTAATGAAGAAGACCTTCATGGAAGGAAAATATGAGAGGGCCTAAAGGAACTTCTGCCTTGCTTCTTTGGGAGATAACAGTCTCTGGATGCAGGTTGCCTTTAGGGGTGGGTTACTGGAGCAAGGAAACCAGAGGCCTGACTCAGAAGTGCCACAAATCCTCCCAGATATGCTCAGTCCATCTGATTCTCACGAATAGAGAGAAGTCCCAGAAACTGACTAGGGCACTCAGGAGAAGTGAGGGTGGACTTCTTCCCCTGCTGAGTCCCTGGTGAGTGGGACACATTGTCTCCTGCTTTTCCAAAGCAATGTAGGACCAACTGCAGAAGGAGGCAATACAGGTCCAGTGGGCCCTCTGAGCCAGAAGAGTGTCAGTAGTGACTTGTGAGGATGGGGAAAGTCAGAAGCAAACACCAATGACACGATGAGCTGGGTCTTGTCCTCACTTGGACACTGATACACCGCTCTGCAAATCCTTTCCCTTTGCAATCTGCAGAGCTGGGGATTTTTGTGCTGAATAATTAGCAGCCCTTAAAAATTATATATACTGGCTCAGTTCTTTGCAAGTACTTTTGTTATTCCTTTTGCTGCTCTGGCTCTGTTTGTCTTTCACTTGACACCATTGTCAGTGCTGAAGACAAATACGCGTTTGTTTTGATTTCCTCCTTAGTGTACATATGGCTTACAATGGGAAAGCCTGGAAAGTCTGCAGGATAACCTCATAGATAGCTAAATCCATTCTAAATGGCAATGAAAACACAATCTCCTAATCAGGAGGGAGAGTATACCTTTAAACGTGGTCCAAAAATGCTTTCTTGGATAGTAATACACTACCATGGTTTTTGTTCAGCTCTCAGCCAGGGGTTCAGATTTCTCCCTGGGGTCCAGGAGTTGAAAGTCACAAGCCACTTGGCATAATTTCATAAAGACCTCAAAGTATAGTTCCTTTCTCTCTAACTACAGGAGCATATCCTCACAGTCAGCTGTTCCTGAATCACAACCTAAAGCACTGCAGGAAATCGATGAGGGAACAACAGGACAACCAACCTAATGCACGGCAAAAACAGGGATCTTCATCCTAGAGGTGATTGGAACCACAGCTTTCCTTAATTGGAGTTGAAAAGAATGTATTATTAAGAGAGAGGATCCTGGGAACATAATGGCAACATTATTAGCTCTTCTACAGCGGCATTCAAATGGTAATTTAACCTTTGCCTGAGCGAATAGATTAAAGGAAGAACTCAGAGCAGTCTTTTCTTCATTTTCTTCAGATACTCCTGGCTCACTTGCATTTTGTCTCTGACTGCACAGAAGCAGAACTATGGAAATTGAAGCCTCCAGGAGGTTCAGTCCATTCTTCCTCCTTTTCCCCTGTAATTTAGGCACCTGCCTGCTTTCCTCCTAGGAAAAGGGAAACTTTCCCTCTAGGGCTGGCAAATGCTGCCACAGAAAGGAATAAGGAGGGAGCCACGGTGGGGGGAAGGGGCAGGGCATGTGACAGTCCAGGTCCAATTCCTGAGCTTTTGAGTGTACTGTCAGTATGACAAATGGCTCTTGTTCATGTGGAAAGCTTCCACTGAAATTGTAGTTTCTACAAAATCTAAATTTTCCGTAACTCTCTTCTTTTTCTGTATTTGTTCTTCAGGAAAATCAAGCTCTGTTTTGTTTTGGTAACTTTTTAGAAATGTTCCCTTAAACTGTCTGTGCATTTTGAGAGCTGTAGCCAGTGCTAAGGGAACTCTTGCAGACACATTATGGGAAGTACAGTTTGTCTAGGAAGTTCAATCCAACGGGGAAAATGAACAACAAAAGGCAGTGGAGTACCAAGACCTTATTGAGGCATTGACTGTAACTTAAATTGAATGGACCTTCAGTGAAATGCATTGGCATACAGAATGAGATATTTGGATGTGGAAATAGTCAAACACTTTCTTTTAGTTGATTACATTGAAATATCTTTGCATTGCATTTAGGAAATAATTTGAGGAAGAACTTGAGATTCTTCAAATAATGCTAATGCATTAACTTGCATTTTGATTAGAGGCAAAACAAATATGGAGTTTTTAATGGAGAAAATAATCTGTTTTTCTCTTAATTCCATGAGTCATTTGTTTGACTTTCACTTGTATAAGAACATTTAACACTCACAAAAACTCGATAGAGATCCCCAAGGCTCCACAGGAAGCTGCCCAGAGAGAGGGTGGCACTGGCCAGGAAGAGATACTGTCCATCTTCAGCCCATATTTGCCTTACTGCCACCACAAGACAATCTGCCTGTGGTTAGTAACAGGGCAGAATGTATGACACACAGTATCTTTGCCACAGCAATAAGTGGAGTATACTCATTCAGAGATATTTCATTTCAAACCTAACACAATGCTGCAGGGAAGAAAGAAAACATTTTGCTGTAGGGCAAAGAATCCTAGAATCCTTTAGGTTGGAAAAGACCTAAAGGTCATTGAGCCCAACCAGGCTGCTTCCAGACAGACACTATGGCCAGCTCAAAGTGGATCAGTTTGGCTGGGTGTACCAAATGAGCTCTTATCCAGCCAATTCCTAGCGATGAACACCCATTTCCCAAATACTGACAGAATTAAGTGGTGATTCCTTTGAGGGCAATCCAGCAAAGAAGCTAAGTGTGGGATAAACAAATGGATTTGCCAGAAGGGCTTCTGAGGGGATGGCATTGAACAGCCTCTGCCTTGCTTCTCCTAGCTCCAATATGAACCACAAGCTGATGCACTCTCTAGAGGAGGGTTCAGTCAGTTTGAGACAGATGCTGGACATTTGCAAGTCCAGTTATAAAGCTGAAGTGGTTTTATGTGGGGAGAAGGAAGTCTTAATAAGACAGACTTAACGACTTTAGCAATTATTCCACCTATCCCACATCCCCAGTCTTTCAATCCGCATTTACACATGGAAGAACGCAAACACATATTGTAGAGTTAGAGTAGTCAGGGCAGTACAAGTATATAAATGAGTATATATAATGAAGAATTGTGGTGCCCTTTAATAGAGAACTGTTAGAATGGGAGAAATGGACAAACTTTATGTATATGCATCCTTCCCAAGTGCATCAGTAACCTTTCCTGATGAGAAGGAAGTGTTTCACCTCAGAACTGATTTCAAAACACTTTGTTACCATTTTTAGTCTGGCAGTAAATCTCTTCGGTGTCTTGCTCCGTACACTTCTTTTCCTTCTCAAAAGATTGGTCTTATTTCATTACTGTTTGTTATTATTGCTATTAGTGCTATGCTGAGGAGTGTTAATATGCATCAATTCTCCAAAACATGATTTTTCAGTGTCAGCTGCATAACAGCTGTGTTCTAAAAAGCGATGTAGATACATGTAGGATCACCTTTCACAGCCTAGGTTTGTAGCAGCAAACCCAGGAGAGCTTGCAAACCTCCACCTCCACATATGCTCTCTGACCATGTTGTCCCATCCGCTCGGAGCAGGGCTCGGGTGAGCACACTGGTGCCTCTCCCCTCCATCAACCCTGGTGCCCCAGGGGCTCTGCAACAGCACCAAGCATAGGTTAGAAAAAAACATTGAGGCCTGAGGGTTCCACTTGCCATCAAACACAACCAAGCTTGCTATTTATTTCTCATACCTCAGAAATCTGGAAAATGTGATGCACGCAAATAAAACCAGAAGTGGGATTTAGGGCTGGATATAATGAATATTGCAAGCAGCTGTTTAGCTTTGGACCTTGCCACTGAAAGCTGACCTATCAACACCATCATATTAATATTGCTTAGCCTAGTTACTCCCAGATTTATCTGACACAGCTATTATTAAGATGTGTCTGTGTGTGTGTGTGTGCCTGAAGGAAAAGAAACCTCAGTTGAAAGTAAATTATTGCCATTTTCCACCAAGTGCAAAGCCTGCTCAGTCTTTGATTGGCCATCCTTCAGAGAACTTTCTGTCTCAAGGATTCTTTGTCATTCAAAACCAGTATAAGTGTGGAAAGGGTATGTAAACACACTGGTGAGCTGATATGGTATAAAATTCATAGAAATGCCAGGAGAATTTAGAGGAGAAATCTACAGGTATAAATTTGGAGTGACACACGAATGATACAGAGTTACAAGGCACGCTTATTGCCCTACTAATACAGTATCTTACACTGACCTATTTTGAATGAGCTTTGCCATTAAATGATGTCTTTTCTATGTAATCTGCTGATGTATAGCAAAACAAAATAATGATCCCACCCTTGAAACCCAATTGTGACACCTTTTTTGTAGATGAATAACACTGCTGTTTGCATGCCTTGGATATGGCTAACAATCTGTATCAGGGTGGCTGTGTCTGGTTACACAAAATAATATAATCAGGTTTTGTTTTACCAGTTCAGTGACAGTACTTTGCTGAGAAATTTTTACTTTGGATGTCCCTGTTTTTCAGAGGAACAGCAAAACACTCAATTTCCCTGGAAACATACAGGTGACAGAGGCAGCTCGTATCCCTCCAAAGCAGGTTTCTGCTGTCAGGGGGGCAAGGCTTTAAGATTTGTGGCTAGAACCACAAGAGGGTTTAGATGCTGTATGCAGAAATATGACTCTCAAATGATCAGAGGTGCTGCCACTGGACTCTGGTGGCACCTGCCATCCCAGTGACCTTTGTGCTCAAGTAAATTTCCATAGGTTCATCACGATCTGCTTCTCCACACAGGAGCACTTCAAACTTTAAAGAACTCCTTGTTCAGAAAGAGGAGAAAGAGGCCTTGGGGGAGGGACACAAGGGAAGAGACATGAAGAGAAGCTGCAGGACATGGGGCAGCAACATCTGTGTGTGAATCTGAGACTGAGTAGAGCAAAAGGAGCTGCCTCCTGAAATGGAGGCTAATGATGTGGTCAAAGGGAAAAGAGCAGTAAGAAAGAATGGGGCACTGAAGCAGGTTGTAACAGGCAGTTGGGGTTTTATCTCTGATTTCAACCATTATTTAATCAAATGTGACCAACCTATGTCCAGCACAGTTCTGCCTGCATATATTCAGAAATGAATCTGTCCTGTCTACAGTGATATCACCTCAGGATCTGCCTTGTATGTCCTCTCTAGTCCTGTTGTGCTGTCTGACATCCAGCCCAGCTGGGCAGTGAGAGCAGCAGGATTTACTGGAGTGATGAGGGCTCAGCCCAACCAGTCGTGATGGCAGGCTTGTGACTGCTGGCTCTCGCCTCCTAATCAGTCCTGCAGGTCAGTCCTGTCAGGGCCTGGGGGGCATGGGCTTGGTTCCCTCCACTGCCTGAGGAATAGAGGTATTTAGTTATGCTCTAAATGTTGAGCTAATGAACAGGAGGATGATGTGGATGTGAACGCCACCATCTTTGGTGGATGTTCTTTGGGAGAGATTTTAAAGGGCTTGAATGACCAAGTCCAGAAAGAAAAAAAAATAGTCCTGTGGTTTCTCATCGAGAGGAAACACCCCTTTTTCAGACAAGAATAAAGTACTCGAGTCCTTGCTAGAAACAGGACTTAAGACCCAGCTTTCTGCATGGCATATCCTATTGGTGAGATAAGGTGTCTCCCCATGCAACTTGCTGGCAATTGTCTTTTTACCTCCATTCACTTCACAGGCACTCTCAGCACCAAACTCATTATGCAGGTCTGATCTGCAGCAACAGAACAGCTGTCTTAAGGCAAGCCTTTCCCCTACTTTCTGTAGTAATGAACAGGCTCCTGAAACCAGCCTGTGGTTCCTGGAATGCATCCTTTTGTTTGCAGCATACACAAGAAAGATTAAGTAAAGCACCTTCTAAATGCCTACTCTGGCTGCGATAAAAATGGCATTAATGATGGAGTAGAAATGCCAGTGTTCACATGTGTGATGCACATACATGTCTACAGATAACCATGATAAAAACAGAGTCAGAGCCAAAGAGACCTTAACTGAAAGAGAGAAAGCATGCAGGAAACAAGGAGGATTGTTGCAGAAGGAGTCCTTGAGTTAACTTCCCAGATCGTTATCTGCATATATCGATAAACCATGCTGCTGAGGAATCACAGGGGGTTTATAGACACACACAGCCCCTGGATACTAAACACAGCAGCTGCTGGGTGCACTGCAGGGATCTCCTGTCTGGCCAGGCTCAATACAAACTGAAGAACACGGGAGAAGATGCAGGGTTAGGTATCACAGAGTTTCGGGCTGCAATATCACAGCAGATGCAGTGAGATGCTCCAGTTACAAGCAAAGGGAAGCCACTTTTAAAAGCCAGCAAAAGGTAGAAATTTCTGAATGCCAGAATATCTGCATTGTCAGAGTCTGCATGGATTGCCCAGCAATACTCAGGTGCCTCAAAAGCGCCTTACTACCTTTGTGGTTCTTGCTGCAGTTAATCCATGGAGTAAATGTCCTAAGGTAAAAGGAATTGCAGCGGGGCTGCACTGGCTGGGTGACTGCCCAGTGGCGCTCCACCCAGCCCTGCATGCTTAGCCTGTTACTCATGCTGGGCCTTGGGATGCTCGAGGCTTGCAGCCTCCTAGCTCTGCTGCTGCTCGTCTCTTTTCCACGTCTTTTTGGTGGGTTCAGATCTCCGACCCTTGTGCAGGCCTCTTCTCACTCTGCACCCTGGTTTGTCTTCTGCCTCTGCTGCCTTGTTTGCTTGGCCTGCATGTTAGTTCTATGGGCATGGGCAGCTGTAGCTGCAGCTTCGTGCACAGTCTGCTTCTGCTCTGTGCTGAAGTGTCCTTGGTGCAATTGCATTCTTGCTATTTCCTTGCTGTGCTGCAAAGTAACAAAATTGCCATGCTCAGACCCAAGGATTAATGATCCTCCTTCTGCCTCTGGCTTTGCATCTTCTGATCCTGTGTAAATCACCATACCAATTGAGATGCATTTTGCAGGAAGCCTGCACATCCTTCAAATTCCAAATCATTATCCTCCTCCTAAAGACCTGTATTTATTAATTAGGAGTAATCCCTGTTAATTATGAGGAAATACATACAGCTCTGCATGTCTGCACAGAATATTTCATTAAGTATATAACCTTTGGCACCAGAGATCTGCTTTTGGGAGAATTAGATAGGAGAATATATTTGTTTAAGCCTTGAGTCCCCAGGATGTCCACTGAGATATAAGTCACTTTTCAAGGTCATCTCAGACCTCGTGACCTTTATGCCCACTCCAGAACTTGAAGACTTCTTGGTTAAATAAGGTTTATCATTGTTTGAAAGGATTTGGCCTCTGGCAAGTAAAGGTGAAAAGTCATCTATATTTGAATGTTTTCTGTTTACAGGCTGGGCTGCTGCCCATGATTTTAAAGTTGCCGGTTGTACTTACAGCCTGAAGAAAGCTGTGAAAGGCATAGGGACTCTCTAGCACAATTAGAAAGTCATCAAATGTGGCATTAATGAAAAACCAAAGGGACAGATACAGCCTCTCTTTATACAAGGGTGAGTTGGGAGTTGCTTTGTTGAAGGATATGAAGTTACTCTGGATCTAGCTCTGAAAATGAAGGTTGGAGAGCCTGGAGAGGGGAGCAGGCTGTGCCACATTTGCATCTCTGCTGACACAGCTGTACAGTGGCATATGTGAAGCTGATTTTGGAGGCAAGTCCTGCTCATTTATCCTGTCACCTTCTGTTGTCAGCATTGTGCTCAGCAGCTGACCTCTGATCAGGTGTGGACCCAATGAAGACTGAAGTTGCAAGAAGTCAGATGCTGCTGTCAGTAATACCAGTACAACACCTTGGGGTGAGCGAGGCAGATTCTGAGCATGGTTGCACAATTCTCCCACTGAAATCACACTGCTACCTTCAGAGGTGTGAGAGCTGAGAGTCACAGTGGTGTGACTGAAGTCAGCATCTGACACATGAGGGTTTCTCTGACTCATCCAAGGCAATGCTGATTCTCCAGGTTCACCTTAGTGCACTTTCAAATCAAAATTCTTTGAAATGGGCTTAAATAGACACAATCCTGCATGTGGAGTGACTCCATCTGTTTAAGGAAAGGAACAAGTCAGCTCTGTGGATAAATTTTTTTCTTTATTTCCTTGTAGGTTTGCAGTGCCTCTGTCCCCTGGGTTAACTCCTACTAGCACAACTACCAGGAGAGTCAAAAGATACCCTGATGTTTCCAAATTTGTCTGGATCCTCTCTGTGATAGCAACACACAGGTGAGACCAGCATGGGGTAGAGCTCTGACTGGTTTCCTTGTGTTCTTAAAGGACGGAGTGTCACAGGTTGCTCCACAGTGTAAATCCTGAAGGGGTGTGAGACACAAGCCATTTTCCCGGAGTGGATTGTCATGGGGCCAATAGCCCTGCCCTCCTAGTCCTTCATGCCAGCACTTTCTGTTGACATCATGTTGAATGTGCTTCCAGAATGCACTGGAGACATGGGAATATTTGAATGGGATGCTGCCTGTCTGCCCCAGCTCCTGCTGCCCCTCAGCCCATGACAGAGCTCTTCTCTCTGAGATGTGGCTGGCAGCACTCAGAGGCCTTTGCCATGTGCAAAGCTGTACCAGGGAGAGGGCAATGTGCCTGCTGAACCCAATCTTGGATCAGCCCAGGACTGCCGAGCTCACTGCAGTGGGTAGATTTGTGTGGGGAGAACATGCACTGGAAATGTGTAATTACTGGATTGGGGTTTTATTTCAACGAAGGAGGAGGATTTCTCCAAGGGATTGCTCTATATATTGCAAAGCAAGGCTGATTCTCTTTTTTTTCTTTTTTTTCTTTTTTTTTTTTTTGAGGGAGCCCTTTGTTAAAATCTTGGCAGCACATCTCTGCCGGGAATACAGAAGTGCTCTGTGCTGAAGCGGTGTTGGCACATCTTGCCGGCATGCGGGGCATGCAAAGGCGGCGGGGAAGGCTGCCATCTCATGGCGAGCCTCACACGGCTCCAGCGCTCTCAGCTCACCTTCCCCTTTGCCCATTTTCAGGCCAGGTTGCTGCTGAGGAGATTTTTCTCAACGAGTCCCCTCTGCAGCTCCAGAAGCAGCTGATGTCTTTTGCCATGGGTTTTGTGCTTTAACTTAGCGACCAAATCTGCCAGAGCCTAGAGGTTTCTGGTTTCTTGTCTTGTCAACGTTTTATGTGAGAGCAAAATGGTAGTCAGTGAAAAACCATGGGGGCAAGGCAACCACCCATCTGAGAAGAGGCTGACTGTCACAGATGGTTTTAGTGGCGACTTTAGGCTGATATGCTATTGCCTGTGACAGCAGCTTTGCTGAATCACAGCCCTGAATGGAAACTCCCCTGGAACCGCTTGTGGGTTACAACTCATAATTTTGGGATTCTTTGGTATTCATCACTAACCTTCTGCCTCAGCTCACACATCCCACGCTCTTGCGCTCGCTGTCTGCCCTCCGCCTACTGAAAACGTACCAGCGCTTGCCCAACACAAGCTGGGTGCTCCCTCTCCACTCCATGGGATGTGGCAGCTCTGTGGAAGGCTTCTTAGTGTTTCCAGAAGTTTCCAGAAAAACCTGGACATGAACCTGTGACCAAGAGGTTCTGCTTTGGCCAGTGAGACCTTCTATACAAAATGAAAGAGTCCTTGCTGATCAGGGGGAGTCCAGCATGGCAGTGTGGGAACAGGCAGATGGCCAGCATCCATGCTGATAGCAAGGGGGATAGAACAGAAAAGGGGATTTTTAAAGGTGATGAAGGTCTCTTGTTCAGGGAAATAGTGAGAAATTTTATCACTGCGGTGAGGAAAAGGAGAAACTGCATTTTAAAATGTTGTCCAAGTCACACCAGCATTAACAGCTGTCTAAAATATGTGCTGAATATGCACGCCCTGGGCAGGTGCATGAATATGGATTCTCTGAAGTGAATGGGCCCTACCTACCACCCTGGCTCCCATGATCACACTCCTGAGTCCCACATGTGGAGATCTCTGTAACATAGCGTGCATAGGAAGAGGATACAGTCTTTCAGCTGTAGGTTCTGCCTGGAGAAAACATCTATATTGACTCCTCATCTTCCTCAGAAAGTAGGTTATCTTATTTTTAAAAGCTGCTTCTTGGAGCAGTGGAGGCCAGGGAGGCTGTGGGTAAGCACAGGATGCGAATCAGGCCACTCTCAGCTGAGGGGGTCCAGGCTCCTGTACCTTACACGTTTCACCCGTGAGGCTTTTGAGTGGATCACAAACAAGAGAGAGAAGCTAGTTTTCACTGGTTGAAATAGATGAACATTTTATAAGGAGTATGTGCTCTATCCAAAACTTTCACAACTTTAATTTCAGCCAGTAAACAGAATAAAGGTGTCAAAAGACATTCCAGTAATGGAAAGAAAAGCATTATATTCTGCATCAGGATTTTCCCACTTTCTTTTGTGTTTCTGCACAGATATAGAAGGTCAGTCCTCTCCAGGTGTCTTTCCATGTTGTATCCTAATCATATGTTTCCATCCTGTCTCCCCAAACCCTTCCTCTCAGTTCCAATTTTACCACTTCTCAGCTTGGCATGTTTGTTTATAATGACCCAAATCACTTCCTCTCCTTCTGAAAAGGAAAAAAACAAAAAAAAAGAAACAACACCCATCCATTTTTAGATAGTAGCCACATGCTCAGTTGAATCTGCACACTGGGCAGGCAGCTGGGAAGGACATAGCAGCGAGCAGCTGGGAGTGGGCAGGTGTAGGAAGCTCTTAGTCAGGTTTGTCATGGAAAGTCATAATGTGCAGTTACAGGGCAAAGAACAGGGTAACACGCTGCCAGGAGAGTGCTGCAATTGGGCTGGGACAGTGTTGTTACACAGTATATACTGACCTCAGTGGTTTATTCCAGTTTAAAGTTTTCTGTGCTCCCATGTCTCAGCAGCCCATTGCTCACCCCTCCTCAGCTGTTGCCAGAGCATCCACAGGCAGTAAGCTGAGATGGTGGAATGATAAGGCTGAAAAAACTGAACCACCCACAAAGAGATGATGTACAAATAAAGAATCAGAATCGCAGAATCACGGAATTGTTTAGGTTGGAAATGTCCCCTGAGATGGAGTCCAACCTTAGACTGATCACCAACTTGTCAACTAGACCATGGCACTAAGTGCCGCATCCAGTCCTTTCTTGAACACAAAGAGAGAGGTGGATATAGGCCAGAATAGTTTAGTTTTGCTTTGAGTTCAATTGATTTCACTGAGTCACTTCAGAGTGCAGTCCCGTGACCAGTATTTCTGGAAGGCAAGGATGGAGGGAAAAACATGGATTTATATCCCAGTGAGTGGAAATGAGGACCCCTGGAGAAAGCAAAAGCAGCCTTTTGCTAGGCCTAGAAGCCCTCTCAGGCTGTTCCTAGTGAGCGTGGGGGCAGATAGCTGGAATAGATGAGGTGTGACCAGCAAGGCCCCTGAACTTGCACAGGCCCAGAGAATGTGCCAAGCATTAAGTGTATAAAAACCCAAGCTGGAACACATAATGCTTAGTGTCCATCATGTGCAAACTGACCAGAAGTTCTTCAGAGCTACCGTGCAGCCAGGAAGAGGAGAGTTGTCATTCAGGATTCTGTGTTGGTAATAGGTCTCCCTTGCCTTTTGCTGGGGAATGGCTTGGCTCTGAGCTCTGCGATGACAGAAGGGACAAGATGAGCCCTGACATCCCTGCCATGCTGTGCGGATTCCTCAGAGGTGTCTGTGCAGCAGAGATATAACAAATACAGTGTCCCTGCTGCAGACAGGAAAAAAGCTTAAGTCCAACCAACCACTCAAGGTGTAAACTTGGTGCTGATGGAATTTCTTACCCATAAAGGGAAAAATAAGAGGAGGATTATTTTCTCTCTGTGGGGACTGCTATTCATACACTACAGTTAACTTCTTCAATAGGAAGATGAACACTCCCTGTGTATACAATATACAAATCTAGCGTAGTAGGAGCAAACTGTGCACTAGTTTTCTATTTAAAGCTTGTTTACAAGAGGGGTAGGGAAAAGCAAGAGTGATTAACTAAAAAGTACTTTTCCTCTTGGAAACACTACTTTGCTTCAGATTATTAGGAGAAGTCGTTGTTCCCCATACACACTCTCACATGCTGCTCTCCATCTGGGATTAAGTCCTCCAGTGGTCTTTCCTGGCTCAGATGAGAATAAAGCACATGTTGACCTAACTCCATGCTGATCCACCAGGTTGCAAGGACTTCTTCAAAGTGTCAAGGGCAGTGACTATTTACCTTCACCATGGTTTATGTGGCTTGACCATCTCTCTGTAGCCACCTGCTCGCGCTGTGTGGACTGCTGTGAGAGCTAGCAGGGCTTAGTTAGCTTTTTTGAATATTTGAAGGATCAGATGAATGCAAGAAGTGGAGCTGGGAGGGGGATAGGAGAGCTGAATTGGGTGATGGTGAGACGAGAGGGAGAGAGGAAAAGGACTGTGCCGTTGATAGCCAGGGAGCTGCTGACTTGGCTTGGCCATCTCACCAACCCTCACTCCTGTGCATCCCACGATGTTCCTGGGTTAAGTGAGCTGTGGGTTGCTAATACTGCATCTTACATCCCGTTTTAAAACAGCCTGGACATGTAGTAAGGTACGCATGGACATCTGTTTCTTCTGATGCTTCTGGAATGGGGGTGGCAAGTCAGCATTCATCAAGTGCTGGAAAAATTGGGAGAGTCTGGCTTGAGCTGGCACTGAACAAGAAGGGGCAAATCCAAAGCAAGCATATGAGGGAGAGATATGAATTGTTTATGCTCTGTTCTCACATAAAAGCAGTGGCAAATTCAAGGGTGTGGAAATGACACCACAGATGGGGAACCGGCTCTTGTGGGCCTGAGCTAGCAGGGCATTTCCAACATATCTCAGTGTCTCCTGCAGGAATCAGATCAGGGCTGAGTCAGGTTAGGAAACTCTCCAAATTCCCATATCACTGAAATAATCTTCTGTCCACCCAAGCATGAGATTTACTAAGGAATGGGGGTCATGCAAAGGCAACAATTTCCAACTAGCCTCAAAAGGCATTCCCTTGGCATTAGCAAAAATTGGGCTATGAAATATTGTCTTTATTTTTCCTCACTGTAGAACATGAGTCTTGCTTGCTAAACACCTGGGATGCCAATTGCACCCAGGCACGATTGACCTGTCCTTTTGCACTCCAGTGTGCAGGACAGCATGGGGCTTCAGGGGTCCTCTTGGGCCTGCCAGCTCTGGAGCTGTTTCACAGCTGCTGGAGGGCTGCCAGCTTGAAGGTCTTTTAATGAGTGGTGTAGTGTCTGGCAAGTAACTTGTCTTCAAGTGAGTGTGACTAATCATGAACCTTTTCAATAATGTTGACGACCCAGTCTCTCTTCTCACTCTGCCCAAGCCCACTGAAATAGGACTAAATTGGCCTTATTCTGGCAAAGGCAGGAAATTGTGAAGAGCCCCTAAAAGGCTTCCAGTGCGCCATGCCTAGGTTTTGCAGTGAGTGTAATTATCAGAGTTGTTGTGTGTGTGTTTTGAGAGTAGCTAAATAGCTCCAAAGGTCTGAAAGATCGCACTCTGTCACCAACCCCCGGATCATTTACCTGAATGCCTAATTTCTGTACTTCACTGGTACAGTGTGCTCCTGCAAAGGCAATAAGCTGAAGCCTATTAGAGTTCATGACTCTGTGTTAACTGTTTATGTTTGTTTTATTGGAAATGTCCTTATTGTCTGCATGAGCAGCAGAGCCAGAATGCAGCAGTGTAGTTACTGGTCTGTGCTAAACTTGATCTGGCTTATTTGATTGGAGAATGAGATCTTTGTCTCATTCTTTAAAGAGTTCCCTTGGACATATAAGGAAACAAAAATGCAATTTGGCTTCATATGATATGCAGAAGTATATTGTACTATTTTTTCTCTGAGAAGAATGGTGCAGGCATTGTTTCCCCAAATGAAACCTGCTGGAAAGTAAGTGCGTAATGAAGAGAAAGCAGAAAGTTTAGGCAATTAAACTTGAGAATGAGAATGGGAAAATATCAGTAAGTTACAGGTGAAAATCTGCTGCTGGGAAAGAAAAGGAAATTTTGTTGTGAGGACATAGTTCTCAAAATTGTTATCAATATCATTTAATGGGATTTGGAGATTAAATGGTATCATTGGTCTGAGTCATGCTGCTTTGTATGGCTTGGTGGAGGATATGTCTCAAGTGCTGGAGGTCTCATCCAGCTCTTTTTAATCATGTCTGTGCATACCACCTCCATAGCAAAACACGTAAATCTCAGCAGAGGAAAACTGGTAGCTGTTGCTGACACCAGTTCATCACCATTGATCACCACTCTGCTTCTTCCTCCCAGTTTTCTTTTTTGTCCCAGTAGTTGGGTACCTACCATTTGTGCACCTCTGCTTGATATTTCAACATCTCCACCTTTCCACTACACTTGCAGAGATCTGGAATTACTCCTGATGGAGTATGGGGCTGCTCTTCCATTCTCTTCCTTCTTTTTCTTTCTAGACCACAGCATTTTGCCTCTAAACTGGAGAGACATGGATTTGACAGATGGACCACTCGACGGATAAGGAGTTGTCTGGATGGTTGCACTGAAGGAGTTGCAGTCAATGGCTCAGAGTGTGACAGGTGGTGTTCCCCAGGGGTTGGTATTGGGATTGTCAGGTTTTAGTATCTGTGTGAGTAACATGGAGAGGGGGATTGAGTGCACCCTGAGCAAGTTTGCCAAGCTGTGTGGTGTGGTGGGGTCAACATGCTGGAGGGAGGGGAGGCCATCCAGAGGGGCCTTGACAGGCTTGAAAGATGGGACAGTGCAAACCTCATGAAATTAAACAAAGCCAAGTACAAGGGCCTCTGCCTGGGTCAGGGTAATCCCGAGCACAAATACAGGCTGGCAGAGAAGGGATCAAGACCAGCCCTGGGAAGAAAATCTTGGGGATATTTGTGGTGGAGAAGCTCAATATGACTTGTCAGGGTGTGCTTGTAGCCCAGAAAATCCACTGCATCCTGGACTGCATCAAAAGCCAGCAGGTCAAGGAAGGGGATTCTGCCCATCTACTCTGCCCTTGTGAGACCCCGCCTAGAGTCTGTGTACAGCTCCAGGGACCCCAGCAAAAGAAGGACATGGGCCTGTTGGATCAAGTCCAGAGGAGAGCCACTGAATGGATCACAGTGCTGGAACACCTCTTCTATGAAGACAGGGTGAGCAAGCTGGAGCTGTTCATCCTGGAGAAGAGAAGGAAGACCTTAGAGCAGCTTTCCAGTAGCTAAAGAGGTCCTGCAAGAGAACTAGAGAAGGACTTTTCACAAGGGCATGTAGAGATAGGACAAAGGGAAATGGACTTAAACTGAAGGAGGGAAGGTTTAGATTAGATATTATGAAGAAATTCTTTACTCTGAGGGTGGTGAGGCACCCGAAAACATTGCCCAGAGAGACCACGGACGCCCCATCCCTGGAAGTGTTCAAGACTAGGCTGAATATGGTGGTGGGTAACCCTGTCAGGTGGAAGGTTCCATGGCTGAGGGGTTGGAACTAGATTAAGTAGATCATCTTTAAGGTCCCCTCTGACACCAACCTTTCGATGATTCTGTGATTTTGGTAGCTCTTCACAGAACCAGGCAGGAGGGAGAACGCAAAAGTGATATTGTGTTGTACAAATCTTACCAATCAGAGCCAGTTTAGTGGGTTTCTAGCAAGTGGATCTGTTGCCAGCATTGAAAAATCTTTGCAGAAGGAAAAGTGGGACTTAAGTTGCATTATTCACACTTAGTTATTTACACTGTTTATATCATACTGTACATCAGGTAGAATTGTACTTTCTTGTCACAATTTTAGAAGGAGGTGAGAGGACAAAGGTTACAAATTAGGCTGCCTAAGGCAGGGATGGATGCTGCTCTCTTTGAAGTTCACTGCTAATCCCGGCAGTTTATTGTATGTGTTTGTTGGAAGGAAAAGGCAGTAAATGCTAAAAGTCAGGAAAAACAAATTGCTCCTGTATTGAATGCCTTGTCAACTTAATGGAAAGAAGACAGTCCAGAGAAGACTCTGTTTACTACAGGCCATGGAAGAAGAAGGCTTTGCTTTAATAACAACTTAAGAAGAAAAGGAATTAAAACTCTATGAGAACCAAAAAATTGAACTGTGTGTCTCCAATAAATTCCTGTCCCTTTTCCTTGCTTGCCTGATCTTTTCTTCGAAGTTTGATTACTGTTACTTCAACACAGAAGAGATTTAGCCATTTTAGAGGGTACATCTCTGCTCAACAAATAAATACATTAGTCTTTCCCTAGTTTTTGTTAGTTAAGATACATTTGAAGTGTTTTTGAGCTCTTTATTGCTCAGTCTTTTAAGTAATCACCTGTTCAACTACAACAATCAAAAAATCCTATTTTGTCTAATTTGTGTTTTTACTGCATTCACCAATATTCTCTCTCACAGCATCAAGACCCCAAGTTTAATGTAATGCATTTGCTTAATTGTTTTTCTGTCTATTTTTTTTCCAACACACAAAAGGTGTCCAGATTTCTGCATTACGAGGTCTCTCTGCTGGGTCAGTTTGGCGTAGTTAAGTGCATATGAAATTGAGGCAATTTCTGCCTCTATTGGTGTGACACAAATGCATCTATCTGCCAAGAGGTCCTCCCCCAGGAGATACCTGCATGCTTAGCTTCTCACGGAGATGAGAACCCATGGGTCTCAGATCCTAGGATGAGACTTCCATGTACTCTGCAACTGGAGCGGGACACAGAAAGAGGGAGGACAGGAGTGGGTGTGGCACTAAAAGTGTTATCCTGACATTGCAGAAACATCACTAGAAAAGGATTTTATGTTGTGCTTGCATTCATCTTCACCAAATTGTATTGCAGCGAAGACCTCTCCCAAGCCCAATAAATGTGAAGTTAATTAGACCAGTGCAGGATCTCAGCTAGAACTAAAACCTCAGCAACTGTTTCTGCATAGTCAAACTACCAGGGAAAGGCATCATGCTGATGGTAACTGAACTTGTGCTTATTATTCTGGCAAAACCGCTCCAAAACAAGTTCAAATCCTAAAATTAGCCCTCCCCAACACCTGTCATTGCGCTGGTCATCAGCCTATTCATGCTGTGCGTATTGAAATAGCTGTCTCCATTCTTGCATTTGCATTTCTTGCATGCTTTTTCTCACTTTTACACTTTCTTTAAACTTTATGTCTTCTCTTTCACCACTCCTCTAGGTATGTGTTTTACTGTCCAGTGAGGATACAGTAGAAGCAATATCTGTACAGGGACTGTCTTTTGATTGTAAGGCATTGGGAGCAGAGCCAGTGAGGCTAATTTTATGTCTGTTGAGTTCAATTACGTTTACAGGGATGTGAGTGCCTGGAAAAAAAGAGTTTTCTGGAAAGGAAGGTTTTTTGGTTTTTTTTTTTTTTTTTTTTTTTTTTTTTTTTTCCCTCCTGAGGCTTATTATGGAAAAACTTGGGTGAGAAATTAACACCATTTGTCCCTCAAATTTGATTACGAAGGAATTCTTACAGACTGAGAGGCCTTATTTATGGAGCAGGTTCTCAGGTGAGTACAGGTCTTCCGAAGATGTATTTCTGAGACATTAGCACATCTAAGACCTCAAATGAAAAAAAAATACATAGTATTTTCTTTTCTGCTTTGCTTGCCTCTCATAGAAGTGCCTCTTCCAAGGGCCAGAAGACATACCAATGAATATTGGCCTACTGTGTAAAACACAGTTCCCAAAAGGCATGGCACACATATCGTTAGCAATATGAGATCCACATCAAAGTTATAGACAAATTACTGAAGTAGCCTAACTTTTTTTTTTTTTTAATGTTCATGCATGCAGCTCTGCACAGAGCTGCTGCCTCTATGTGTGTAGCAAAGTACCCCCTGGAACCCCACATGGAGTTACTTTGAAGTTTGCCCTAAAGTATGGCTGCAAGCATAATTATGCTACTTTTTTTTCCCCCTTCTTCTTCCTTCCAGTTGGATTAGACTTAATTTTTGATAGACAGAGAGAATCTTATCTAGTTTGTGTTTGTTTTCAGAACAGCAGTGTGCAAAACACTGAGGAACAAGTGGGCCTGGGGAAGAAATTAAAAATCAGCAAAATGAAAGCACACTTAGACCTGAATAGATGAAAAATTGCTATACCCCTCCACTTTTGTAATGCTTAATGTTGAAATACCTGATTCACTGGAAAGATGAGCCCAATACCCGATGAGCCCAAAAATGTGTGAAAGCGGGAGACTGCATGCACAAGGGTGTTCCAGTCACACAAACATATTGCTTGGTGTTCATTCTTGAAAAATCACAAGGGATCTTATGAAAATGACAAGTTTCTTTCCATGCCACGTGTCGTATACATTGCACCTTGTGTAAATTGCTGTAGGGAGGCAAAGTACTATTCTTGGATCTGCAGGGCACCCCTGAGCTTTGATATTTGCTCTTTGATACTGTCAGCGGTGAGAGCTCTTCACACGTAGGAAAGGCAAAACATCAATGCTGAGTGTGACATACACTGATCTTGGAGGAGAGCCTTGCCCAGAGAGCATTTCAACGAGCAGAATTTCAACTGTTTCTTTGGATTCTGCCAAGACAGCTACTTGTTATGGATCATTATGGAGGCTGCAAGGATCACCCTCTGAAAACGATGCATTTATCACTGTAGGTGTATCTAAGGTTCACTTTGTTTGGATTACTCCCAGTTTACACCCCGAAATTAGAAGCAAGACTGACTTGCCATAGGTAACTTCCAGTTAAGTTTCTTGGTATGGGCAGGTGTCCGCTGAGCCACACTGCAGAGTCCTGCTGAGCTCTGTGAAGCTGGAAAAGTGAATAGGGTTTCCACTGACTAGAAACCCTTTTAGAGCTGGGCCCAAGATCTCCCTTAGGTTGCATGTGAACACAGCTGCAGCAAGAGAAAGTACACTGCAAATACTCCTGAAGCCTCTGAAACCCAACTGGCCCTGATTGTCTCTTGTGTTGGTCTGATTTGCACATAATTCAGACACCTTCTTTCTCCAAACTGAGTTTATGAGCCCAGGAGTGGAAGCTAACCCTAATTCCCTGAGTACTGCTGGTAGAAAATGAAGAAAACCATAAGCAAAGTAATATATTAGTAACTACAGATTAATTTCCTTCCAACTTGTAGAGAATGAGCCATTCTAATGCAATTTTGTCAACAGTTAAAAAATATAATCAGTTAGAGAATGCGACTCCAGTAGTATTTTAAGTGATGTCCATGGGAAAGGTTTTGTAAATAACCAAGAGAGATTATTCAAAAAGCAAAGAAATCAGTAACCCATTTTGTTGCCTCTTCTGTTCAGAAATTGCCTTTACTATATGTTCATCATGAAGTCTTTTGTGACTAAATATAAGCTATAATATAGTGAATAATTGCAGGAAGGTGGTTTGTTCTATATTTAATCCCTTCACCTGATCTTCTAAAAGTCTCTGTAATTTTTCTTGGTAACAAGAACTCTTGTTATGCTGTGGTTTGAAACCGTGATGAAGGCCCATTCCCCTTAGCCTTAAATACAGCCAGAAGGCTGTAAGAAATCTCTTATATTTTGTCTTCTCCTGTTTTCAAAACGTCATGAGTGAGTGGAGATTTGCAAGCAGTAGGCTGGCTGGGCATCTTTTGATCACTGGAAGTGAGTTTTAATTTAATCCGGCACTTGGGGTTGGTAGCATCATGTCAATAAAAAATTAATTGCTTCAGGTATTTTTGTGGTTTCTCATTTCATGAAGCCTGGCTTATTTAGAAGGAGAGTTAGCACGAGCAAAGTAATCACATTTAATGTGGTTACATGCTGGAGTACAGTTGACTTTGTGCCAAACTATGGAGCTCATAGCACAGGGCTGCTGACTGGGGGAGCATTTCTGAGAGGCTTTGGGGACTGGTAAAGAGGTCTCCTACTGCAAAACTGAAGTAAAGAGGTCTCCTACTGCAAAACTTGTTTTCTTTGTGCCTTTCTGGACAATTTATGAGGCAGATGACCGGCTGCATGCCCTGAGGCCCTGGTCTGCAGAGCACAGCTGGAATCAGCTCTGCTGCCTGTGAGGTTGAGACCTGAGCATGCATCCTCCCAACCTGGCCTCTTTCAGCTTGGGAGGGGAGGGAGGGAATAATGCATTTCCAGAAGTCTCCTAGCTGTGGTACGCTCCAGGATTAACCTATCCCTAGTAATCTCTTCAGCGTGTTCAGGGATTTAAGGGTCTCAAAGCTACAAATTACAGATAGAAGATAACATGTTGGAAACTTAATAACAACCAGCCCAAACAGACCCAGGGATAATCATATCAGTGCATTATTACAACAACAGGAGATATTGCATGTCCTGCATACACATGCACTCATATCTCACAAATGAGCCTGCCCGTGTGTGGTCCAGCAACTGTGAACTGAGCGTGGCCATGGCACCAGAGCTTTGTCTTGGGCCGTGAGACAAATGGCAAATTTTACAAAAGCGTAGTATTTGCTAAGCTGACATTTCATAC
This sequence comes from Ifrita kowaldi, assembly GCA_013398055.1. NCBI lineage: Eukaryota > Metazoa > Chordata > Aves > Passeriformes > Cinclosomatidae > Ifrita > Ifrita kowaldi. Next base: position 361,815 of record VZRS01000224.1, on the reverse strand, counting down.
GATGGGATGAAACACGATGTGTTATGGGCTGTGGTACACTTCGCGTGCCCTTGTTACACGTCGGTGTTTAAACTGGCAGTGTGCACACAAATAGAGGTTTGTCAAAGTTTAAGGTGAACTACTTTACACTGTCTCTTCAAAACTTTTAAATTTACCCTCTGTTCAGTTTCCCTTTGGATCTCCTAGTGTTTCAAGTCACACCTGAGAAAATCTGACTAAACAGAGTAGAAGAAATCTTTCCTTTTTTAACTCTGTGTGTGTGATACAGCTATTTTGTGTCTCTTGTACTCTCCCCTCTTTTCCTTTGTTGCATATAAAGCAAAAAGGGGGAAAAGTATACAAATCACAACAAAAAAACTATAATCCTTGGAGAACGTAGAGATGCAATATGGTCCAACTATATTTCAGTGTTTCTTTAAAACATCACCAGCAGGTTTTGTTTTGCACTTTATTTTTGAGGCACAGCTTTGTCAATTTGAGTCTTCTTTGCTCCATTTGAAGTAACGCAAAACAGTAGCCTTTGGAAAAAGAAAAAATCCTCTAGGAACAAATTCTTTTGACTTGACACTTAACCTGCACACTTCCTCTGGCTCTGAGTTCGTCAGCCCTGATTACTGACCAACAGAGTATAACTTTGGACTCATTTAAAATGCAGTTGCAGAGCACACCACAGAAAGTCATTTAGCGGTACATCAACAAGAAGGGCAGGCTGTAAATCTAATGACCTTCTTCCATTCCTAATTTCTAAGATCCCACTGTCACCAGTATTGGCAATTTCTGACACTCAGATGTGGCGATGTATCAAATGCTCTATTAATATGACAGATGTATTTTTTATAAAAGAGTAACTCTCTCATCCCTCTTGGATACATAGATAAGCTGACGAATGCTTTGAACAAAGCTCACTGTTTACTCTTTTCCTGTTCTCATGTTGCTTATTAAAGTGGTTTAATATAAAAGCAAGGTATAAAATCAACTGCTACATCAAATGCAATCCAATAGTATCACTTCAAAGACAAGCACATTGTTAACTTTCCATTGGAATCAACTCATCTGAGGCAGCATTTTGTAGTCACAGAATATTAACACATAACCTTGTCAACCATCACCTGTAGCTGGTGAATGCCAGTGATTTTCACTTCATAGTGCAACCATCTCAGAAAGCCAAAACTAAAGAAATGCAGCTAACAAAACTTGTCTGATTGTGGCTTGAGCCAAGAAAATTTGGCATTTTAGGTGCACCTTGGAGAGGAGTCTCAGGAGAGTTCCCATTCTCTGTTTTGAATCCTTTCTAAGTCCCCAGTGACACTGTCTTGAAATAAATCTTACCTGAGGCCGGTGTCTCCTCCAATATGCCTATATAAGCCTTTTGTTCCGATACACACAAAGAGCACTTTGAGTTAAATACTTTTCTAGATGGCTCTCACAAGCTGACAGCATTAAGTTTCATAACAAACAGATGTTCATATTTTATAAGCCTCCTTCACAAAAGACTTTCAGTGTTCTCTATTTCAACAGAGGCACAATGGAAAATTATAAGTGTCTAGAAACAGTACTCCTGTGGGAACCTGAAATGACTGAGTATGGCTACAGCAGAACACATCTACAGCTGTGGAGACATCGACAGTGAATGGTGGGAAGGGGTGGATGGACAAGATTAGATAAAGGCCAAGGGTTTAACATCCTGATGCTGGAGGGATTTCCACTGGTAGTGGAAAGAGTCGGTTGCCCTGCTTCTGTGGAGGCTCTGAATTCCAAACTGACATTTGGGAGAGGCAGTTCAGGGCTGCTTCCTAATGCCAAGACAGGTAACAGAGCTGTGAGTCCAATGACATCCACGTGAATTCACTGGCAGTGTATCCTTTGTTGACTTGAAAGCAGGGGAGCAGCAGGAGCAGCCTGGCAGGCTGTACTGTGGGAGTGGGAAAAGGAGCAACACGGCATCTCAGGTGCATCACCCAGGAGCCTCTGGAACACCAGGTGGGTTTAGAACTTGGGGCCCAAGGGGAATGCACATTGTGTGGAGGGGGACCACCTCTTTGTTTTAACAAATGTTGCCAGAAAGGAGGAGAATGTGCCTCCCTGTCTTTGATACAGGGCTGAAAACCCTCGTTTTCCAAATTGGCATGCTTTTGTGTGCTACTTTGCTGCCTGCTGCCCAAACAACCCCTGTCTACTACTGAAAACTGAAATGGCATCTCTACCTTTTCACCTTTTTGAGGCAAAGTGTCCAGAAAGTCAGAGGAGCAGCTAAAGGTGTCTCTTCCCACACTTCTTGCTTATTATGAGGGGGCAAGGATGTAGCTGGCTTAAAAGCAATGTAGAGGCAGTCCCATTTTGTGCTGCCTCCCCAGAGCCAGTGTTGCTGACATCTGCCCTCCACAGACTCCTCTTTTTGTACAGCCAAGCTGCTGCCAGATCAGGGGGGCTTGTCACAATGAAGCCAGTCTGTCTCTAAACCAGCTCACAACCTTTTATTTCTGCTGACTCAGCCCATCAGTCAAACTAAAGAAGTCTACCAGAGTGCCAGGTGTGAGGGAGGGAATGGGAGGGCATAGCCAGCATTGGCAAAATACTTTTTCTGGCAGTGACATAGCCCAAATATTGTCTAAAATTAACCTGGAACAGTAATGGAAAAAGATTATTTGCCTACTCTGTGTTATTTAAAGGTCTCCAAAATATATAGGGTTTTTTGAGTTCTTTAAGTCAGCATTGTCTAACACTTAGACTAAAAAAAATGGACTCAGTACCTTAGAAGTATGATAAAATCTTGTCATTGTGAAACGTATTGGCATTCCACTAATGATTTAGGGGAACTGGGATTTCACCCTTGAAATAAGACCTGGGTTTCTCAGTTTGGGTGTGTCACTTCAGCTACTCTGTATTCTTACTCTTTCTTGACATCAGGAATAAAGCTAATACTCCTGAGTTTTTTGCTTCTGAAGCCTTGCAGAAAGGCAATGTAAAATTTCCTTTGCATATACATTTGACTGCTCATCCTTAATATTTACTTTGAAGAAGACTTTGTTCCAAAAAAATTATTTGCATGAATATTTGTGGAAAGCAAAACCACACCAGATGCAAAGATAACTAAAGTAGATTCATTTAAACATTTCAGCTGTTTTTGTATAACTACTTCACAGCATTTATCCAGTCTGGCTAGTAAAAAGAAGCATTTTAGATCTTTGGGAGAAAAATTAATTCTTGCAGCAGATACTTTCATGGACAAGCAAGTTTGAATAACCCATTCTTTCTTTGTAATCTCTTCCTGAGTAGTTACAGATGGAACAAGAACTAAGAGAGATTCTCACCATCCTGTTTTCATACAATCATGGAAACTTAAATTAAAACAAAAATCTAAAAATCTCCTTCTGTCACTTCCTCTCCTAGCTCATGATGACTTTCCAGTGCATATTTTCCAATTGATTTTGTTCAGACTGGTGCTTCTTGTGATAAAACAGAGGAAAAAAAGCTATCTTTTGAAAGATGTGATCTTTCCACATGACATGGAAGCTGGTGACTTCACAAAGCTCTTGCTTGGAGGTGCCTCAGGAAGAGGGAAGATGTCAGCTGGAGAGTTATGGAACAAAGAAGCAGTTGGTTGTAATATCAAAGGGTGTCTGTGCATGTGTAGACATTTTAGCTGTGAAATTTTTGTCCAAAAGTCTCCTGGTAATCATGAAATTAGTTTAAAGTAGTCACCTGGACTCTCTGTGAATCTTCCTCCCCGTATCCCTCTGTCTATCACTGTAAATGGAGAAGACAACTAGCTTGAATCAAGTGTCCAGTTCTGAGATGAGATTAATCCCTCTTTCCATGAAGTTGTCATCTTTAGGTGGAGCACGACAGTAAAGCAATGCTTATATTCTGGATTAACCACAACAAAGACCTGGTTCAATCCATGTCTCACAAGAGATGTGGTTCCTGCAGTGCTCAGGTGGTATCAGAGCATGCTCACCTCCTCTATAAGCTGCTAAGTGAAGCAGTACCTACTCTGGGTGAGTTCCAATTCAGGCTCAGCTGCAGGTAAGTTGCTCCTGTTTAGTTCTGGTTAAACCCAATGAAACTTTCAGAAAGCAGTTTAGGTTCAATATATACATATATATATTTAAAACCTGGATAATTTTGACAAAATTCAATTCCATTTTCTGTGTTATTCTGGAAGGGAGCTGATCTCCAGCTGGGTCCATAAACACATACTGAAATAAAGAGCTTTCCACCTTTCATTTATCACTCCATTCATTCAGAACCAAATGGAAGCTACCTTTGGCCCTGCATGATTTTACTGTATAATATATGCCTGCCGTCATGACAGAGATCTAGTCCAGAAAATAACCCATGACCACTATGGATGTGAATTACATTCCTTTTAAATAACAAGAAGACGCTGGAGAAAATCTGAAATACTTCAGGAGATGACCAAGACGTGCTTTCCAACGTTAGAGATTTTATTCTCCTAATAAGGAAAAGTCATTTTGTACAGCTGTATAATCTCATCCCCTCAGTAAAGTCTATAAAAAATACACCAACACATCTTTTCTTACACCTTATGTATTATGTTGATGTATGTCAGTAAGTATTAATTTATTCGGTTGCTACCTTTGTGCAAAAATGGATTGGTATGGATAAAGCAAAAACCATCTTGGAGTGATGCCATTAGAACTGACTTGCCCTGAATCAGGCCTTGTCGTAGTGCTCTGATGCTGTATTTCAATGAGAACAATAAAAGAAGAAGCTTTCCAGACATTATTAATTGAAATTTTCTGCTTAATCTCTGTGGAAAGCACAGAATCAACATTGTCTTAGTTCTTTGAAAATCCTTGGCCCAGACAGCTCCAGAGCTTGTTTTCAGAAGTTCAAGTTGAGGAGAAGTTACGTGGAAGGGAAACACTGAGAGTGGTATGGACACACTGCCTAGACGTGGCATCCCCCACAGTCTCTGTGTGAGGGACCAAATCTGTACATGGGTATGTGCTTTGCTCACAGAAAGCCAAATTGAGTCTGAGCATTCACCACCCTTTGTCTACCTTAACTCCTTCACCGCTGGGCACGTAACCAGATCCATCATCATTCCCAAGGGATAACCCTTTTCCACATTCAGAGAGGAAGCATGGAGACAAAGGGAGCTTGAAAAGAACCAGCCCCCAAAAAAATTCTGCAGACTTTAAAAAGAGTAAGTTTTTGCAGGTGAAAGGAAATCAATATGGCTGAAAGCTGCCAAACTGGTATACACACCAAGCTAGAATAACTTTCTATTTGAATTATTTTTATTTTTCTAATAAGGAAAAGTCAACTGCATGCCAAAAATAGCATATAGCTGTGACATGAATGAGCCACTGTTCCCATCTTGCTGAGAACTCACTGGACTCTGCCTGCTTCAGAGGGCTTTATAATACCAGGTAATACTATAGCCTAACATTTTGCCCATGACGTCTTTACAAGAAAAGGGACTTCAAGTTCCTGCTAGTGCGTATGTCTACCAAATAAAAAACAGCAGGAGAAAATTGTGCTTCTGTCTTTTACACTGGTAGGGCTTCAGTAATTTTGGCAACCTTGTGCCAAGGGAGTAGAAACCAAAATTGTGCACCTAAGCTTTCCAAATCAACATCGGCAAAATTTATTGCACTGTTTGTCCAGATCCAACCTTAGCAACTGAGGCTTTATAACCTATGCTTCATCTGAGCTGCTAGTAAGCTGGAGTAATAGAAAACAGTTTAAACCACTGAGAAAAGAAATAATTATCATGTGGACACTGAAATGTACAAATTATCACCCCAATTCTATCGAGTGTGCAACTGTATAAACTGAACTATGAATCAATACCGTGGGTTAGTGTCCACTCATCTCTTCAGGAGAGAAACTGCTTCTTCCAAATTACACACCTATTCAATTAGCCCTTGATAAATCACAATGGGCTTTAAACACTGCAAAATACCCAAATGCATGCTTGTAGGCTATATCCTCTTGATCGATTTGTTGGCAGGCGAGTAGTAAATGAAGGGCTTCCCTTCTCCAGACAATATGTGATCTCTCTAAACCTCTGTGAACAGCAGAAGTAAAAATCAGTGCCAGCTGGAATTAAATTATTTTGATGGGGATGATAGTTCAGCAAAACCTGCACTTTTCACAGCAAGGCCTTCTTCAATGGATAACTGGTAGAAGGTGGTACAAATTTTGTTTCACTGCTCATTTTAATGATATTTAAATCTTTTCAGATATGGATATAAAGGCCCTTGATAGCTATTTATGACCTTTCTAATGCTGCGCTTAAATTCATAGATGTGGTTAGGTTGGAAAAGAATTCTAGGATCATCCAGTCCATCTGTTAGCACCACTGTGTTCACTACTAAACCATATACCCAAGTGCCACATCCACAACTTTTTTGAACACTTTCAGGGACTGTGGTTCCACTACTTAAGTGAATAACCTGTTCCAATGCCTGACAACCCTTTAGGTGAAGAAATTTTTCCTAATATGCAATCTAAGCTTCCCCTGGTGCAACTTGAGGCCATTTCTTCCTGTCCTATCACAAATTACCTGGGAGGAGAGACCAGCCCCCATGTCACTACACCCTCCTTTCAGGTGGTCGTAGAGAGTGATAAGGTCCCCACTGAGCCTTTTTTCCAGGCTAAACACCCCCAGCTCCCTCAGCTGCTCCTCATCAGACTTGTGCTGCAGACCCTTCCCCAGCTCCATTTCCCTTCTCTGGACACTCTCCAGCACCTCCATGTCCTTGTAGTGAGGGGCCCAAAACTGGACACAGGGCTGAGGTGTGGTCTCACCAGTGCTGAGTACAGGGGGCAAAGGGTTATAGTGCATGGGGTGACATCAGACTGACGACCTGTCACTAGTGGGGTTCTGCAGGTCTCCATCCTTGGCCCTGTGCTTTTCAACATCTTTATTAATGACTTGGATGTGGGATTGGAAGAGATACTAAGAAAATTCACAGATGATACAAAACTGGAAATTGTTGACTGCTTCAAAGGCAGGGAGGCCCTGCAGAGAGACCTTGAAAAATTAGACAACTGGGCAATCACCAACCGTATCAAGTTCAACAAGGAAAAATGCTGTATTCTGTGCCTGGGATGGGGCAGCCCTGGATGTATGGACAGACTGGGGAATGAGAAGCTGGAGAGCAGCGCTGAGGAAAGGGACCTGGGGGTCCTGGTCGATGGCAAGCTGAATCTGAGTCAGCAGTGCCCTGGCAGCCAGGAGGGCCAAGCGTGTCCTGGGATGCATCAGGCACAGCATCGCCAGCCGGGCAAGGGAGGGGATTGTCCTGCTCTGCTCTGCTCTGCTCTGGGCTGGGGCGGCCTCACCTCGAGTGCTGGGGGCAGTTTTGGGTGCCACAATAGAAACAAGACATTAAACTATTAGAGAGTGTTCAAAGGAGGGCAACAAAGATGGTGAAGGTCCTGGAGGGGAAGCCAAATAAGGAGTGGCTGAGGTCACTTGGTCTGTTCAGCCTGGAGAAGAGGAGACTGAGGGGAGACTTCATCACAGTCTACAACTTCCTAGTGTGGGGAAGAGAAGGAGCAGGCACTGATCTCTTGCCTGTGGCGACCAGTGACAGGACCTGAGGGAATGGCCTGAAGTTGTGTCAGGGGAGGTTTGGGTTGGATACTAGAAAAAAGTTCTTCACCCAGAGGGTGGTTGGGCACTGGAACAGGCTCCCCAGGGAAGTGGTCACAGCACCAAGCCTGACAGAGTTCAAGAAGTGTATGGACAGTGCTCTCAGGCACGTGGTGTGACTCTTGGGGTGTCCCGTGCAGGGCCAGGAGTTGGACTTGATGATCCTTGTAGGTCCCTTCCAACTCAGCAGATTCTGTGATATTAAACAGAACTGGCCCCACTACTGAGCCCTGGGGAACACCGCTTGTGATTCTGTGATCGTGTAGTCCCTAGTAACTAATAACATCAGTGTCATTCTCATCTTTTAAAGACTAGCTGGAATGTGATGCTCGGAGAGGCATATCACTTACTCCATTTACAAGATTCATTACATTATCTGAAGGGTTTGACAGGCTTCAACTATCACAGTTAGGTATTATAACTAAGGCTTTTTTCTTCAATAACAGCCTACCCTAATCCGAAATAAAATCCCAATCAAGCAACTCTTCCAGCTTCCATCACACACAAATTCCAGGCTTGAAGGGCAGTCATGACCCTGAATTTGTCCTGTGGTCACAGATGAGACAACACATTAGGCTGGAACCCATTTGTTTCACTGTAAATTGAAGAATATCTGAACAAAAATAGTGTAACAGGTGGGTTTACTGTTGCCTATGAGCCTTAAGATTTAAACTCAGTAAACCAAACTCTTACACCAAGACAGTTCTTCAGGGTTTGCCAAATGGCTCTTAGAAGCAAAAGTGAGATTCACCTTTGCTCAGAAAAATACGGGCAAATGGGTGATGTTCATACTGTGCCTTCAGGCATCCACAGTGCTTAAAGAATAAGCAACTGATTTAAGTAGGAAGATCCAGATCTCCAGACAGTATATCTGTTGTTTCTGAAATGGATATATTTTAATTTTTTTTTTTAAATGAACTGTCTTATGAGCTGCTTCTTACAGAATCTGGCACAAGTAGAGAATTCATGTTAATGTACAATCTGGACTTTTGTAAACAATGTCAGTAATTCTGTTGTGACGACAAGACTTCACTTGAGACATAAAAGAAGGTTCTGTCTGTGAATACTTGAACTGAAAGAAAAATTAGTCTTGTATCTGGGCAAGTCATAGAAGAGTAGAATTCTATGGAGAGATCTGAGAGGAGACATTGCCAGGTCTCCTAGGAAAGAAATTCTGAGCCCAGAGGACAGAGTGTGAAAAGGTGTGTAAATACAGATTAAAAAGCAAATATAAAGAGAAAGGAGAGCCAAAGCTCAGGAGGGAGCTGTACAAGGTGAACTTGCCAAGAGTGAGAAAAGAGACATCGCATACAGTTGAGATAGTGACCTTTTCTACTCTGCAAAACACAGTTGAGATGTCCAAGTTTGACAACCACAAGACATTTATGGCAGACCTCAGACAACTGAGAGGTTATGCATACACCGGGAGATGTTCCCCTGAGGAGATGGCAGTGGCACTGTGGGCTCCTATGTCTCCTGTCACATCTGGGGATTAGGATTATCCACCTCTACGGACTTATTACAGCTATGGTCTTTTACTTTGGTCTTGTATGAACTCCTCATGGGCTGCTTTTGACCCAGAAGTCACACTATACCATTGAATCTTTTAACACTCTCTAGCTGTGGCATCCTAGAGACAATGGGAAGCTCCCAAAAGTATCTCAAGCACAAGAAAGAGAGAAGAAGGCGCTGAATGTCTGGTATTTGGGACATTACTTTTTTTCATTTATACACACACACACATATATATATACATGCACATACACATACCCATACATTGTGGGTTTCATAGATTCCTAGAATGGTTTTCATTCAAAGGCACCCCTAAAGATTGTCTAGTCCAACTTCCCTGCCAAGGGCAGTGACACCTTACACAAGATCAAGTTGCTCAAAGTCCTTTCCAACCTATCCTTGAACACTTCCAGTGATGGGACATCCACAACTTTTCTGAGAAGCCTGTTTCATTGTCTCATCACCCTCATGGTGAAAAAAGTTCTTTGTTATAGAGAGTCTAAATCTACCCCCTCTCATTTTAATACCATTGCCCCTCATGCTGTCACTACAGGCCTTTGTATATGGAAAGGCCACATGAGGGTCTCCCCAGAGCCTTTTCCAGACTGCACAATCTTTCTTCATACGAGAAATGTTCTAGCCCTCTGACCATTTTGTGGTCCTCCTCTGCACCTGCTCCAACATGTTCATGTCTTTCCTGTGCCGAGGACTCCAGAGCTGGATGCAGTACTCCAGGTGGGGTCTCACCAGAGCAGAGTAGAGCAGAATTTAATTCCTCAGCCTGCTGCCTGTACTTGTTACGATTGGCTTTCTGTACTGCAAATGCATACTGCAGGCTCATGTCCCATTTTACACTCACCAGTATACCCAAATTCCTTTCTACAGGGCAGATCATCCTGTGATTCTACGATTCTCAGTTCATTCCTCACCCAGTCTGTACTGGTATTGGGGATTGTCCTCACCCAGGTGCAGGACCTTGCACTTATCCTAATTGAACTTCACGATCCTCACATAAGACCACCCCTCAAGCCTGCCGAGATCCCCCTGGATGGCATCTCTTCTCTCAGGTGTGTCAAGTGCACCACTATATTTATGATGATGTTAATCAATATTGGACCCAGTACTTACCCTTGATCTTTGGGTCGTTGACTGGGCATCCAGCCATTTCCTTACCCATCTAACAGTTAATCCACCAAACCCGTATCACTCAATTTAGAGGTAAGAATGTTGTGGGGACCTTATCAAGATACTTACAAAAGGCCACAGAGAGGGTGTTTGTAGCTCTTAACTTGTCTACTGATGCAGTCACTTAATCTTAGAAAACCACTAGAGTAGTCACACAGGATTTGCCCTTGATGGAACCTGGTTGGCTCTGTGTAATCACCTCCCTGCCTTCTGTATGTTTTGAAATATCTTCAAAGATGATCTGATCCATGATCTAAAAAAGAAAGGTAGTTCAGGGGATGAGCCTCCTACTGGAAAAACTACCTGCCTGATCATGGTGTCTCCTCTACCAGATAAGTATTTGCTTCCTGAAATTTTACCCTACCCCCTGTAATAGGAGACTATATCACAGTTTTGAATCTCTTGTGACTTAATGATAACAGTTGGAATCAGATTTGAATTGTGTCTTGACATTTTAGATTATTGTGTCGTTGAACAATTATCAGCCCAGACCAATAGTGAGTAAATGCTTTGTGTTAATTGGACTTTGGAGGTGTGACAGTAGAGAAGAGGCTGGGAAAGCAAGAGCATTTCAGATGTTGATATGGGTGTAGTAACCCAAGGATTTGCTTTCTTTCTGAATAGGGGGGACATACAGACTAATTTTTCTTTTTGAAAGACTTCATTCTTTGCACTTTATGCTAAAATACTCCAAAGGTAGAAAAGCAGGCAAAGTTTGAATGGAATATCAGCAGATGTTTACATGACAGACCAGAAATTATAGAGCAAGCTTGAGTGCTATTTTCATTTCAAAAGTGTGATACACTTGACTCTATCTCTCAGTCTTTTGAAGAGAATTAGGTCAAGAAGAAAATGTATTTCTCAAGGACCTACTTAGGAAAGGCTTTTACTCGACAACAATGACTACATAAGACACTACATCTATTTTAACAGATGGCATGTGTTGCAATGCTGAGCTTCTCAACACCTTGATGTAAGATGGCCAAAAGACACAACACCCCGAGAGGCAGAACAGCGATATGTGGTAATCACCGTTCATATGATCTGCATGATGCTCCAGACAGTTTGGGGGCTAAGGGATATGAAACTGGGAGTAGGATAGGGCATCAAGAGAAAATAAGCACATGAAGGAGACCAGGGAAACCTGAGTTAGTCCTGAGACAGCACGTAGTGGTGTATGACTCCCAGGGTCTCAACACAGCATCTGTCCCCACGTCGATACAACAGAGGTCCCTCCCATATGTTTGTCCCTTTTACCACTTTTCCCCTTAATAAACTGAAAACCAAAACCTGTCACAAACTAAACCAAGCAGTGCTGCAAAATTTTTGTTCCCCGGTGTAAATACTGTCTCTTGTATTGTAAGGGCTGCCTCTCCATCCTTTCATTTTGACCTTGAGACACGTTTTGTCAGAGCAGAGCCTTTTCTGTTACAAGTAAAACAGAGTAGGTACAATTGCTTTGGTTTTCACCAATGCAAATCACTGTTTCTGCTAGCTAGAATAGCTCCAGCTAATTTGAAAGCAAGAGCTAATTTTCAGCAAAAATGTGTGAAATCTGCAGGCATCCGATAAAACTAGAACAGATTTCCAAAAACACTGAAAATAACCTTACCATGAATGTTGTAAGAAGCCTGGGAATGGAGTTTGGGCAGGGTCTGGGCTCAGTTGAGGACTTGCTGGGGAGCAACTGGGGCTGAAGCTGTAGGCAGTTCACCCCTGCGCTGCACCATGCCTAGGGATGCAGTCCTCCTGGCCAGTGTGCACCCACTCCAGAGGGGTGGCCAACACCGCATCTGCCTTTTCCAGCCCACGAACACAGTGCAGGACACATCAGAGAAATGGCACAGAGAGATACTGACAATTACAAGTGTAATTCTTGTTCTCATTTAGTGTATATTGATGTCTTATCTAAATAACATCCAAGACGAAATTTTTTTTTTTTAAAGGAATACATCCATCTGTCTTCAGACTACTCCTGTCCCTATTGCCATGGAGCTGGGCTGTGGTTTCTCTTTGTTGTCAGTCCCAAGCTGGCACAATGGTCTCTAACCTGAGTCATTAATATCAATTACTGTAAGGGCAGCTGCCTTGTTCTCCTTGTCAGAACTTTAATATGGAGGGTAATAGATGGCTTCAGACGGGCTTCCTGCCAAGAGGGCTCCCTTGTTTTCATCTGTGATGCAGAAGAAAGAAAATAATGGGGTTAAATGAATTTGATTAGACCAAGCACAGCCTGGCATAATATTTAGGCTCTAATTTTGGTCTTCCATAGTATGATTTTACATCCCTGAAATTGGCTTTAACCATGGATTTAAGGCTTATTTAGACTCTTTTTAAGCTTTGTAACCTCCACCTAGACTCTCTCAGTGCTGGGCATGTTGAGTTTGTTTATATTATGTATATTTTATAAGTTTTTAAAGAAAAAATTGAGATCTGCTATTTCCAGACACTGACATTTTTGCAGCTTGGCAAAGCAGTGAGTATTTAATACAGAAATTCTTCCTCCTAAAAGATGTCACGTGCTTTTTTTTCCCTTCTCATCTACATCTGTAGCATCTTCTGCCAGTTCTGCATTTGTACCAGTCACGTAAGGCCCACACACCAGCATGGCAAAATGCTATAAAAGAATCAAATAAAGAAGAGTGGAAAATGTCTTGCACGGCTCTTCATCATGTACAAGAGACCCACAGAGTGCACCAAGGAAGAAAAATTTTGCTGAGAGAAAAGGAGAAAAAATTTGACAGCTTAATGTATGTACTAGTAAAGTCAATGGAAAAAAATCCAAATTACATTAATCAGTGCTGAGGTGGGTTCCTGCCTTTTATTACAGAGATTTTAGGTTCTAAGACCTATTTAGAAGCCTGGCTGACAGAGTCCCTTGGGAGGCAATCCTGAAGAGTGAAGGAGTCCAGGAAGATTGCACATTCTTCAGGGAGGAAATCTTAAAGGTGCAGAAGCAGGCTATCTCCATGTGCTGGAAGATGAGCTGGTGGGGAAGAAGACCACCCTGCCTGAACAGAGAGCTTTGGCTGGAACTTGGGGAACAAAAGAGTTTATCACCTTTGGAAGGAAACTCAGGAGGACTACAAGGATGGCGTGAAGTTGCGCAGGGAGAAAAGCAGAAGGGTCAAAGCCCAAACTGAACTTAATCTGGCCACTGCTCTAAAAGACAACAAAAAATGTTTCTATAAACACATCAGCTACAAAAGAAAGTCTAAGAACAATCTCCATCCTTTATTGGATGTGGGAGGAAACAGAGTGACAAAGGATGAGGAAAAGGCTAAGGTATTTAATGTCTTCTTTGCCTCAGTCTTTAATAGTAAGACCAGTTGTTCTTCAGGAACTCAACCCCCTGAGCTGGAAGACAAGGATGGGGAACAGAATGAAGCCCCCACAATCCAGGAGGAAACGGTCAGTAATCTGCTATGCTGCTGAGACCCACACAAGTCTTTGGGGCCAGACGGGATCCACCTAAAGGATCCACCTAAAGGATCCACCTGAGGGTACTGAGGGAGCTGGCAAAAGTGCACACTGAGCTACTTTACATCATTTATTTATCAGCAGCCCTGATGGGGAGATGTCCCTGTTGACGGGAGGCTAGGAAACATAATGTCCACCTACGAGAAAGGCTGAAAGAAGGATTTGGGGAATTACAGGCCTGACAATCTGATCTCGGTACTGGACGAAGTCATGGAGCAGACCATCTTGTGTGCCAACAGGTGGCATGTACAGGACAAGTGGGAAATGAGGCCCAGCCACCATGGGTTTATGAAAGGCAGGTCCTGCTTGACCAAAGTGATCTCCTTCTATGAAAGGGTGATCCACTTAAACGATGGGGGAATGGCCGTAGATTGTCTTCCTGGGCTTTAGTAATGCCTTTGATACCATTTCTCACAGCATTCTCCTGGAGAAACTGGCTGCTCATGGCTTGGACAGGTGCACTCTTCACTGAGTAAAAACCTGTCTGGACAGCCAGGCCCAGAGAATCGCGGTGAATGGAGTTACATCCAGGTGGCAGCTGGTCACCAGCAGTGTCCCTGGGGTACCCTACTCCTGCCAGTTCTGTTTAATATCTTTACCAACATTCTGGACAAGGGGATTGAGCGCATCCTTAGCCAGTTTGCAGCTGGGCAGGAGTGTTGATCAGCAGATCAGCTTTGATCTGTTTCTCTACAGATCTGCTGTTCTCTACAGATACCTCCATAGGGAAGGTTCTACAGAGGGATCTGGACAGGCGGTATTGATGAGCCAAGGCCAGTTGTATGAGGTTCAACAAGGCAAAATGACAGTTCCTGCACTTGGGTCACAGCAATCCTGTGCAACACTACAGCCAATGAGTAGCTGGTAAGCTGCTCAGCAGAAAAAGACCTGGGAGTGCTGGTTGACAACAGCTGAACATGAGCCAGAGTGTGCCCAGGTGGGCAAAAAGGCCAATGGCATCCTGGCCTGTACCAGCAATAATGTGGCCAGCAGAACTAGGGCAGTGGGTTTTTTCCCTGTGCTCATCACTGGACTCAAATTCTGTGTTCAGTTTTGTGCCCCTCACTACAGGAAGGACTTTGAGATGCTGGAGAGTGTCCAGAGAAGGGAAATGGAGCTGGGGAAGAGTCTGTAGCACAAGTCTGATGAGGAGCAGCTGAGGGAGCTGGGAGTGTTTAGCCTGGAGAAAAGGCTCAGCAGGGATCTTACTGCTCTCTACGACCACCTGAAAGGAGGGTGTAGTGACATGTGGAGTCAGTCTCATCTCCCAGGTAATTTGTGATAGGACAGGAAGAAATGGCCTCAAGTTGCACCAGGGGAGGTTTAGATTGGATGTTAAGAATTTTTTCTTCACCTAAAGGGTTGTCAGGCATTGGAACACGCTGCCCAGGGAAGCAGCAGAGTCACCCTCCCTGGAGGAATTTAAAAGACATTGAGTATGTGGCACTTGGAGACATGGTTTCATGGTGGATTTCATGGTGTTAGGACAATGGTTGGACTGGATAATCCTAGAGTTCTTTTCCAACCTAAATGATGCTTTGATTCTCTCCTTGCTTGGTGTCAGTTGACATAATTCCATCTGTCTACTCTTCTGAATGTGTAGCCCACGTGAAATGCTAGCTTTATTTCAACATTGGATTAACTGATTCAAGAAGAAATTCACTAAATGAAATGCTCAAAGAGAACACAAGGTTGAATCTGGCTCTGTTGCACATGTAGAAACTCCACAGCAGCATTGTAAAAGAGCTATTCATGTTTAAATGTGCTGGCAGAGAAAGAGAGGCTGTGGCATAAGAAAATAAAAACTATTTTGAGCTTTTACAGAACCCCAATGAGGCCAGCTAGGGGAAGTTTACATTTCCAGTTATAAATATTCCTATTTTTCAATTCACATAATTACTATAGCAAAATGTATGTAATTCTGCCATGACTGACATAGCTTCTTTGACTTAATGAAATTGCTATTGTATACTCTTGCTGGAAATCTTTGAGGGTAAAATTTAGGGCAACAAGGATTTTTTGTGCCATTGGATTTGAAGAAGGCTGTATGGACTGCCTTACTGGAAAGACCAACATCAAAGATGCTGAGGTACAAGAGTGATTGGGCCTAGATCAATACACTGCTAAATTAAGAAATGAATTAGGAAAACCACTGGGAAGATCTGCTCCGTGGAGAACAGCCCCACAGGACTTTGTTCCTGTGGTCAACCATATGAAGCCCGGCTGGTCTACTTAATGACAGCTCTCCAGGTTTCTTGGGTTTTTTGTTGTTATTGGTTGTTGTTGGTTGGTTGGTTGGTTTGGTTTTTTTTAAAGAAGGAAAGATGTTTAAAGGAAATTACTTATTAATTCAGTAAATCAGCAATACTTACAGACATGCTTGGCCTATTATCTCAAACAAGCCACTACTCATGACAGCAAAAGAAACCATATATACAGTTTTCTGTAGGTTTCACCTCCCAGTTATGCATTTCTGGTATCAAGGACTATTTTTTATTATGTGTGTAGAGCCAATCTGCCACAATGAACTTCATCAAAACCTTATCAAAAGTTTTAGGGCAAGCAGAAATAAGTGAGTGCACTTTTCTACCAATTAGGGCCTCTGGGACTGTCTATTCACAGCAACACTGAACTGGTTCAACTGGTCACATATCACTGACTGTACAAAGAGGAAAAAAGTGAGGAGAGCTTTTCCCTACCACTGAGAAAACTGAGAGGTCTGACATGAATCTAAAGTCTCCTGACATCTTCCTTCCTGCTATCCAGACTGCCGATGGAATAACAAATACTTTTCTACATTAAATTAGGGTAATAGGTTTTTTATATCTTCCAGCGGGTGTTGTGGATGGATTTGTAACCACCTCAAGTAGCTGAAGGACATTTAAGAGCAGATGTTTAGACATAAATTTCTCTGTAATGTAAGACCTCACCCAGCTGTAAAACCTATTCATGATGAAAAAAGCCACTGTGAGGTATCTGAGGATCTTCTGGAATTATGGTTACTATAAATTCAGAGTAGGAATGCTCCTCGGCTGGGTTTGAATAAGGGGAACGGCACTTGGTCTTCTTAGACGTAATGGAATTTGTAATCAGAGACATTCTGCCATCACCATTTCATCCTGTAAATGTAGAGACACTTGTATAAAAACAAGTGTAAAAATAGTGGAGCTGAAGGACATAGGGCAGCGAGATGATTTGTGGCTGTCCCTATAGCTTCCTGTTCGTGTAGCGTGGAGGAAGATAAAATGTCAAAACAGAACCAAGAAAAGAAAAAGTCACAAGAAGGGCCATCCTTTCTCTCTTGGGAGCAGATTTACCCTCCCAACAGCAGAGACCGGCCCTCGGCTCTCTGTGTATTTTGTGGAGAAGCTCGAGGCAAAAAAATCCCATGAAGTTGCAAACGTGGCAAAGCTTCCTGGAAAGTAAACACCACACAGATAAAAACAGGTCCATTGAGTATTTCAAGAGGAAGAAAAGTATCAGTTATCTGAAGGAAAGCAATTTATTTCTGTTTCTGAAAACAAAGTGAGGGTTTCTCACTAAGCAGCTCAGCAAGCTGCAAAACACCAGCAACTTCGAAGAATGAGGGGCTGCTGCTGGTTTGCTGTGTTCAATAGGAGTGGTTGGTCTGCTCCAAGGAGCAGGAAGGTTTGGGAAAGAGCCCACCAAACCCATCAAACCTGTGTCATTTCTAACTTCTTATATCTCCTGGGTTCTGTGAAGCCACAGCAGCATAAAGAGAGGGCTGCTGGGGAGTGCCTGTGTTTTCTGGATTAGTCAACCTGTTTGAGCAGGTGACAGCCACATTAACCTTTATAGTCCCTGCAGAGACATGCTGACCTCTGCCAGTTGCCTGTGGCACCAAGCTGCTCTTGTCAGCTCTTACCCCCTTTGCTGAGTGTTGGCAGGTCCCTGCTGGGGATTTCCCCATGTCCCTGGTGCAATGCAGACATCGAATTGCAGGCGCCACCAGTTCCCCCTGCAGGTACCAGGGAGGGAAATGGAAGCACACAGGTCCCAGTACCTAATCCCATGAGAATTTCCATGTGGCAAGAGGTTACAGCAATGGATCGCTGGTGGCAGGTGTGGTAGAGGCCTGGGGGAGTTGGGAAATGCAGCTCCAAAGGAGGGTGAGGTTGCTGGTTGAGGTTGAGGTTGTCTGTCGCACTGAGGTGAGAGGGAACAGAGAAGAACAGCTGGTGCTGCAGAGCTGACTGCTCTCCTTACGCGGGAAGGCTCTCCAAGTGGTGTTCCCACACAGAATAACAGAATGGTTTGGGCTGAAAGGTACCTCTAAAGGTCATCTAGTTNGTGAGGGTTTCTCACTAAGCAGCTCAGCAAGCTGCAAAACACCAGCAACTTCGAAGAATGAGGGGCTGCTGCTGGTTTGCTGTGTTCAATAGGAGTGGTTGGTCTGCTCCAAGGAGCAGGAAGGTTTGGGAAAGAGCCCACCAACCCCATCAAACCTGTGTCATTTCTAACTTCTTATATCTCCTGGGTTCTGTGAAGCCACAGCAGCATAAAGAGAGGGCTGCTGGGGAGTGCCTGTGTTTTCTGGATTAGTCAACCTGTTTGAGCAGGTGACAGCCACATTAACCTTTATAGTCCCTGCAGAGACATGCTGACCTCTGCCAGTTGCCTGTGGCACCAAGCTGCTCTTGTCAGCTCTTACCCCCTTTGCTGAGTGTTGGCAGGTCCCTGCTGGGGATTTCCCCATGTCCCTGGTGCAATGCAGACATCGAATTGCAGGCGCCACCAGTTCCCCCTGCAGGTACCAGGGAGGGAAATGGAAGCACACAGGTCCCAGTACCTAATCCCATGAGAATTTCCATGTGGCAAGAGGTTACAGCAATGGATCGCTGGTGGCAGGTGTGGTAGAGGCCTGGGGGAGTTGGGAAATGCAGCTCCAAGGGAGGGTGAGGTTGCTGGTTGAGGTTGAGGTTGTCTGTCGCACTGAGGTGAGAGGGAACAGAGAAGAACAGCTGGTGCTGCAGAGCTGACTGCTCTCCTTACGCGGGAAGGCTCTCCAAGTGGTGTTCCCACACAGAATAACAGAATGGTTTGGGCTGAAAGGTACCTCTAAAGGTCATCTAGTTCAACTCCCCTGCAACGAGCAGAGACATTTTCAACTAGATAAGGTTAATGTTTCCACCCACACGGATTTGTGCAACCTGGGCTAGTGGAGGGTTTCCCTGCCCATGGCAGGTGGGCTGTGTCTAAATGACCTTTAAGGTCCCTTCCAACCCAAACCATCCTATGATTTTATGTCCTCCAGTCACGCGCTGCAGGCAAATGTAGAGTGCTCAGGCTGTTGCACATCCTGAAACATGTTTGTTTAGAGGTTCAAACTGTTCAGCATGGTTTCATACAAAATAATTTCAATCTTCCATCCTAGCATAGAATTTCTTCTCATCACAGCCTCCCTTCGCAGGTGCTGTGCAGCAGTGCTGAGTGCTTTGTGTCCAGAGTGAATCATCTGGGATGGAAATTGTGGGCCCCGAGGGGGTCATGTCAGGAGGCAGACTCATGGGGCTGCTCGGCATGCAGCTTTATGCTCCACTTTGCAACTTCATCCTACATGCTCC
>VZRS01000224.1:305600-342404 GCA_013398055.1 Ifrita kowaldi | reverse complement strand
GGAGGGTGAGGTTGCTGGTTGAGGTTGAGGTTGTCTGTCGCACTGAGGTGAGAGGGAACAGAGAAGAACAGCTGGTGCTGCAGAGCTGACTGCTCTCCTTACGCGGGAAGGCTCTCCAAGTGGTGTTCCCACACAGAATAACAGAATGGTTTGGGCTGAAAGGTACCTCTAAAGGTCATCTAGTTCAACTCCCCTGCAACGAGCAGAGACATTTTCAACTAGATAAGGTTAATGTTTCCACCCACACGGATTTGTGCAACCTGGGCTAGTGGAGGGTTTCCCTGCCCATGGCAGGTGGGCTGTGTCTAAATGACCTTTAAGGTCCCTTCCAACCCAAACCATCCTATGATTTTATGTCCTCCAGTCACGCGCTGCAGGCAAATGTAGAGTGCTCAGGCTGTTGCACATCCTGAAACATGTTTGTTTAGAGGTTCAAACTGTTCAGCATGGTTTCATACAAAATAATTTCAATCTTCCATCCTAGCATAGAATTTCTTCTCATCACAGCCTCCCTTCGCAGGTGCTGTGCAGCAGTGCTGAGTGCTTTGTGTCCAGAGTGAATCATCTGGCATGGAAATTGTGGGCCCCGAGGGGGTCATGTCAGGAGGCAGACTCATGGGGCTGCTCGGCATGCAGCTTTATGCTCCACTTTGCAACTTCATCCTACATGCTCCGCTGCCCTGGTGCTGGAGAGCTGCAAGCAGGCTCTGGCACACACCAGCACTTTACCTGTCTGTTGATGGTGCCGCACTGGAAAAGCTTTTTAGGAGAAACCACCTGCAGTCCTGCCTTGGGTTTTTGGAAGCTATTCAACATTATGTCCACATTGCCAGGAAAACACATGGCCCAAACTTACAAGCTTAATAATCACTTTAGCCCTCAACAGCAACTGATAGTGGCTTATCTTCTCAGTCTCCTCTATACTGCCTACTAAATGATAATCCTAATAACAGCCCTAATTATGTTTCTGCTCAGAATATTTGTAGATAACCTTAACTCTTGATCTGTTTAATCTAGTTTTCCAGGTGGTAACAGATTTAAAAACAGGTTTTTAAACAAGATATGACTATTACATTTCTAATAATAGGAGAGTGTGATCTCAACATTGCCTGTTATTTAGTGACACATGGTACAATCAGTTGACAGTGGTGGTTGTGAATACAAACTCATAAATACAAATTCATTTTTTAGTGATTATCCATCTGTGTTGCCTGTTTTAACTCTTTGCATATTGAATCAAATCTCTCTTTTTTTCTTTGTTGAAATATCAGTATTTAAGATACTTTTGGTTTTCAGATCCATTGCTTTGAAGCTCTTCCCCCAGGGAACCACTCAGCATTCTTGGGGAACACACATCTTTTTCATCCCGGCTCTTTTATCTCTTACAGGAGTATCTGAAGCAGAGCCACACTCTCATGGGTTCAGCCCTCACTCTCCAGAGGTTCCCTGAAGCACAATATTTGTGTCCAAGGTCATAACATGAGTCATAAGAATGTTTTGAGGTCTGAGAAAAATGCTTTATAGGGAGAGCTAAGTCTGCTTATCCAAACCAAGGCTTAGCTGCAACCTGGTTATTGGAGAATGACCATAATAGGTACTGCTGTCTCTTGGGAGGGCAAAACATCATCTGGAAAGGGTTTTCAGTTTGGCTGAGAACTCAGACCAATGTACAGATGCAGAAATCAGAGACCTTCAGATCAGAAAGGCCAAGATGTCAGGGGACAAATAGGGTTAACCAGTGAAACAAGCTATGGAAAGAAGCAGTGGTTTTGCCATCTCTACATATCATTCTGAAAAATAAGCATTTAACCAGATCCAAGCATTGAACCCACCTAAGGGTGAGGAGGTACATCAGCACAGGCTATTTTGGAAAAGGTGTCAGGTTTTCCTCATTTTCAGAATCTCAGAATCTCTTAACTAGGTGAATCATGCTGATATGGTGCTGCCTAAGACTGATCAATCTCCACATCCATCAGTGTTAAAGGGAATGTGTCCTTGCAGCTGGTACACTCTTTCTTTGTATGGTTTAGAGTAACGTGATAATAATTATTAATGATATTTTTCTTTCTCTAAAAGGCACAGTGCACATTACTGTACCACTCTTTCTGCCTGCCCTGCACCCAAATTCCTTCCATAAAACACTGCAATGTTGTACAAAACTGATGACCCCATACTAGCTGCTGGAAAGGGCAATAATGAGTTTAATTTCTACAACTTTTCTGTCCCTAAACACTGCTCTGAGCCCTCCTGTTACCCCATGCTGAGTTAACAAACTTCTTTGAGGTCTGTTCTAGACACACCATGCTTGTGGGATCTGGATTAATCTCCTTTAGGAGTGGCATGTGCAGAGCTGTGCTGGGGACTACCTTTGCGTAGTCCTTCAGGCTGAGGCAGGTTTTGAATAGAGGTTGTCTTAAATTACTGGAAATGAAATCCCCTACATGGATATCCCTCAAACATGGAAAAATAAATGCAATTGTATTAGCTCTACTTCAGGCCTCAATTTGTAAAGCTTGTTACATTACATTCTTAAACAGAAGGAAATTTCATTTCACATGAAGTTTGTTATCTGGCCCCAGATTGATGTTCAGCTCATTAAACAGCCCTCCCAGAAAAAAAATCTCAGAAACCCTGTTCTAAAGCCTTTTAGTGTGAACCACTTAAGCATCAGTCCAGATGCTGAAGGAAGTGCTTTCAGCTGCCTCTGCTGTGTCTGTGCCTTAGGGGACCTGTAAATTTTTAAACTTGTCCCAACACTAGTGACTCAGGCAGGCTAAGTCAGACTCTCTTAATTGCTTATGCCAAATTCCCCTCAATGTACTGACTTACTATGTGCTAGTTTGGGGTTAGGAAGCAGGATTTGTCAAGGCACTTGAAATTTTCCTGACAGATTTTGAGGGGTCACTTAATCATAATTTTTTATCATCTGTAGGTTAATACTGTTACACACTACTCCTTAAACTAGTCCACACTAGTTTCCCATGGAAATCTTGGCTTCAGTAAAAATTTTCTGTGCACAGAAGCTGATTAGCAGGTCAAATGAAAGATTTGAGCATCTGAGCAATAGGAGTGCCACAAGGTCTCAGATCCCTTAGGGACTCCGCTAGTTACTGAGTGAGAGCTGGCCTTTGCACCACAGACCACAGCATCTCAAAACTGAGCAGCACCTGCAGAAGTGAAAGTTTTTATGTCCGGAACTGAGGCAGCTGTGGCAGAGCTGAGACAACCTCCTCTCAAGTATCATGCTGTACTCCTAGGCCATATCTATCTTCCTATGAAGCTGGAAGTCACAAGTTCTCAGCTATTATCAATCAGAATAGGTGGCTGAGCTGATGATGAACAGGTACAGATGACTCTGGACCTTTCAATCCTCCCAGCAGAAGGTTTATCCCAGTAAATTCCATTACCTTAGATTGGTCTGGAAGTGATAAGCCCATCTAAGTTAATTTAAAAAAAAAATCGCTACTCCCTCTTTTAGGGAAGAAAATAAGTAAGCATACTGTTTCAAAGATTAATTTCATGGTAGAGTTGCATTCTGTGTTTCTGTGCCTTTTGTTTTGTTTCCAATTCTTGGTATCTCCATTGACACACGTGGTACAGGTCTGACAGACAGCTGCTATTCTTGGTCCTGTTGACACATTTCACTGTAGTAAAATGACAGTCACAGCTGTGACTTCTTATAAGAAAATGGCCTAAATATAAAATAAAGGCTGGGTCAGTAAAACCACAACAGTTAAAAAGTGGCTGGGACTAATAGCTTGACTGGAAACAGGTCTAGGCTTGGTGAAGCAAATGAGAGAGGCTGCTGCTGCTTTCCCTGTCTTCCAAATAAGAATAGAGTCAGACTTTCCAAGAAAACATTTCCCTTCAAGGAGTGAGTCTGTCAGCCCTCCCCAAGTGCCTTCAGACACCTGTGGACTCAGTTCCTGTGCCTATGCACAGTGCAGAAACAGACTGAGTTACGGCAGGAAGATAACAAAGTGACTATGTGCACCCACAGTTTTGCTCTTTTTATGGGAAGTTAGTCACACTTTACAGTAGAGTGCATTCATTAATAGATTAAGAAATTATTCTTACACCTTTTAATAAATGACTAATTTTGTTGAGTCCAACAGGTTCTGAGTCACTTATCAGAAGAACTTGCAACCATCTTTAACACTCTCTCTGTCTGTAAACTGCTTTAAAGTCTTGCTGTCCCTATCTGCAGAATTGTTTATGAACCATTCCATAGTCATATCTAAAAGAGAGGCCGAAAAAATTGACGACCGAGTTTTTATGCAGGCTTCAACACCACGGGTCCCTGAATTCTGTATCCATCCCTGCTACTGACTCACTGTATAGCACTGCCTGAGGAGTCATTTCATTTTCTTTACTCGTGGGCCCCCAACATCAATGATCTGGGGATCAATTACAAGGAGTCCAAAATTCCTTCAATATAAATAAGGGCTCAAATTTGGGGCTGTGGTGAAAATTCCTGTTTTCTCTGAGGACATTGCAGAGCTATTTTACAAAGTGAATCTATTAGTCTAACACTCTTCAGCTCTAACTCAAACGTAAACAGTAAAGCTGTTCTCCCATTCACCACATGCCACAGAAATTTTGGATACTATGAGCAGTTTGCTGTGACTGTGGCGTAGGAAAAAGCTGGATGTAGGATTCTTCTTCTGCTCTGATCCTTCTGCCTAAATATTAGACATTTGGAAAGACTGTAGGATCTCCACATGCCTTTTGCCAGTATCAGACATTGATAAACTGTGGAGGAGGAGAAACAAGGTCAAGGGATTTCTGGGTAAAGTTGAAGAGAAGCACCACAGGAAACAGAGCCTGGAGAAGTCATGTAGCTTGCTCCCACACCAACACCACACCAGAATGGAAGTCCTTGTCTTTCCTTGCAAATGTTGACCTAAGCCATTCCCCAAAACCTTTCAGCCGAATGTGTGACCGTTCAGGCTTGGGAACAGGCTTCTCCATGCAACCTCCTATCTAAAAAAGGGGAGCCAGGTAAAAGTTCAGCAGGTGCAAGGGACTGGCTAGATCTGGTCCTTGTGGAGCATGTGTAACACCACAGGGCCTTGCTGGGTCTCCATCTCCACAAATGAGCCAAAGGAAGGGTGCACCAAATGAGCAGCTAAACCTGTTGTGAGCAGGGTGAAAGTTTGGGCTTTACTTTTCGTACTACCTTGTTCCTGAGCCGTATTAGCAGCAGGTCCTCGAAGTGGCCAAGGTCAAATCTTTCTCCCACAGTTCAGCTCTGGCCAAACTTATGATAATGGGAGATGCACAGCACAATAGCTTTGAGGTGCCCTGAACTCTGAGGGTACCATTTAGAGCCAGCCTTGAGTCTGGGGCTGGCTACAAACATACAGCAATGCATGACTCAGCCTCCTTACCTGGGTAGCCCCATCCTCCTACACAAGGTTCTCCTTCTGCTGACAAGGAGCAAGAGCAGAGTGAGCCCTGCAGGATCAGACCCCACCACTCAAGAGTGTATTCTTAATTTTAAGTAGAGTCTCACTATGGGAAATCAGTACCAAACAGCAAAAAAAAAAAAAAAACAACAAAACAAAAAACCAAAGAATTATGCTTTGTAAGAGACATGAATAGCTTGCTTTATGTAAGCTTCTTCAGTAGTGTGGGAACTGCTCTGCCTTACCCTATCTCTGCTGGGTATCTTCTCTTTGCAGCAGAGGAGTATTAATTAGCAGAATAGCTAAGATTTCTTCCATTGTTCTAAAAAAGTAAATATTATTTGAGAGGGATTTTCATCCTGTTAACTAGTGTAACAACGTATATCCCAGTGCCTATGTGACGTTTCAGGTTCCTGCAGCCACTCAGGCTGGTGCCAGTAAAGTGACATTGCAAACACATGGCAAGAAATATGCAGGGATTGTGCCCAGCCAGATCCTGTGGAAAGTGCAGATTCATGTGGAGCCTGCTTTGCAGATTAAGCTGCTCTCATCTGCCTTACTGTGAGCACAGGGATTAGCCTAGAGGATCTCCAGAGGTCCCTTACAAATTCAAAGATTCAGTGATGATTCTGTGATCTGGAAAAGTCTGCCAAACACTGGGAAACCAGGTAAAATGGACAATTTTCCCCATGCTGGTTTTGTGACCTTACCCCTTAGCTGTTGGCGTTTTGCTGGTGTGTGTTTTGGGGTTTTGGGGGGATTGGTTTTGTTTCATTTATTTTACTAAAAATAAAAAGAAGTAAAACATTTGGGTTTTGATTGAGTTCAATGTTCTTTTCAAAAGGAAAATTAAATATTTCAGTTTTTTATTTTGGCAAGAAAGCCTTCAAAATATTGGGTTTGGCTTTAGCTGTGTTCTGCCATTGAACTTCAAAATCAATTATTTGCATAGCCCTAAGTGTAAAGTAAATCTCATCAATCTCCATAAAGTAGAGAAACGTAACAACCAAATCTTTTCAATGAAAGGATATATTTACTTTCAGAGGTGCAATACATTAAGAATGTTTTCCAGCATTCACAAGTCCTCAAATTCTGCAAAGCGTGTGAAAACCAATACTGGAAGTCAAAGGAGCTCATGTGCTGTAATCTCATAAGAGAAACTACAAATATAACCTCTGGTACTAAATATCGCCCTTTGGATGTTTTGTTCTTGAGCCTGCGTCTGCTGCTAAGAGAGAAGTAAATAGAAATCTCTGGTGACAAATGTGTCCCTGCCACAGTCTTTTAGTTAGGATCAGAGGGATGCAATAAGAGAGTTTGACCGAAGGCTAGTGCCATGGACTACATTTAGAAAGGTCAGAGAGAGGAGGTGAGGAGGTGGGGCTTCCACTCTGGATGAAGGAGTGGCTAGAGAGTATGAAGCTTTGCTATGAAACAAGTAACCAGTCAGTTGATTATCAGTCAGGACCGTCCCAGCCCTAGTCCCTGGGAAGGCAATGGAACAAATTCTTCTGGAAACCACATCCAGACACATGGAGGAGAGAAAGATGACTGGGCTGGCATCTTGATCATAGACATATCATCACTTTATCATAGAACAATTGAATACCCTGAGTTGGAAGGGACCCACAAGGATCGTCAAAGTCAAACCCCTGCTCTGCATAGGACAACCATAATTCATGTGCCTGGACATGACTTCCAGGGGAAGCCCCAGAACCAAGGGCAAGTCATGTCTGACCTCTCTGATTGTGTTCTTTGGTGAGATAACTGGCTCAGAAAACAGAAACCTGTTAGCAAGGCTTTCAACACCCTGTCCCATAGCACCATTTTGCTAAAATTGGGAAGGTCTGGACTTGGTGGATGGACCACAAGGCTGGTAAAAAAAATCTGTCTGGGCTTTCCCACTGAAAGAATAAAGGCCAATAGCTTGAACTGATCACCAGTTATGAGTGACATTCTTTAGTGTTTGATAAAGGGGCTGATGCTGTTTGATATCTTTATTAACAGCATGTATGATGGAACTGAGTGAACTCACAGCAAGTATAGCAATGACACCAAAGTGGGGAGAGGAAAGAGAAAGTAGGGCTCCTATTCAGTGATGTGTCAGCAAGCTGATGAAACAAGCTGGCAGAAACCTCATGAAGTTTAATGAAGCTGAGTGCAAATGTGTAATAATCCCAACCAGCACTACAGGTTGTGGACAAACTGCCTGGAAAGCAGCTCTACAGACAGCAACCTGGGGGTCCAGGAGGGCAACAAGTTTGGGCGAAGAAGGTCAGGAGGCTCCTGAGCTGCATCAGCAGATGCCAGTGGGTTCAGGGAAGTGATTTTCCTCTGCATTTGGTACTTGTGAAACTGCTTCTGTAGAACTGGATCAGGTTGTCCAAAGAGGCTTGGGAAATCTACATTCTTGGATATAATCAGATCTTGACTGTACAGAAGCCCCCATCCTCATATCTAGCTTAGAAGTTGGCTCTCCTTTCAGTACAGGGCTGGATGAGGTGACTGCAGTGGTCTCTACACCCAGTTTTTTTCTGTTCATTTCTACTTAATTTTTCCATCAGGTATTGTTGTTTGAGGCCCCAGTTGCAGCATTGTTTCAAATGGCTGATGGTTTTTGACAATGAAGTGCTCACGGACGCAGAGAGTAAGCAGTGGATACAGCCCTCTCTTCATTGTATAAGTTTATTCTTGCCTAGAAGAGTACTGAATGCCTGAGTACATCCTTGAGCTGCCTTACAGACTGAGCGAAGTGCACCAAAGGTGGTGAAAGACATTCTGGACCAGTTTGGGGAGGTTCAAATCATCACTTCCCACTGCCTGGGAAAGAGCTCTGTTTACCAGGTTATCTGCTACTCTTGGTGGAGGCACTGGGAGGGAAACCAAGAGGTCTCTAGGAAACTGAGGCATTTCCAGCCCACATGATTGTTGGATCAAGCCTTTAGTGCCATCTGAATGACACATATCTGAAGTGCTCAGATGAGTAGCAAATGAAGCATATTTTAGCACAGTACTGCAAAAATGTCAGTGACACTTGATAAGCTCATCTGTCAAGCAAAAAGAAAAATCAGCAATAGCTCTTGAGAAAAAAATGCTCTTTTACATCTACAAAAACTCCAAATGCCTGTGCTTTATATCCTTAAAACTAATTTTCCTTGGTTTTAAAGCATTAAAAAGAATTCTAAGACTTAACTCACAAAGAAATTAATAATTTTCTTTTTAATAAGCAGTTATGGCATTAGTCATCTCTTCTGATTCACAGTGAAAGCTACAGGGCGCAGTGGGATGTATTTACCCAGAGAGGTGTTGAATTTTGTCAGACATGTAGACTTTTTAAAGTATTATTACTTTAAGTTTTGTATGTGAAGGAAGAAAGGCACAAAGGTTTCAAAACTGGAAGTGGCTGAGTACAGCAAAACAAACGGTGTCAGAAAGAAAATTCTTCAGAAAGTCCTGGCCCTTCTTACGTCAAAGATCTCTTGTGGGTTTTTCTGCACATCTGTACCTCCTTTAAAACTTCCAGGAATGACAGTTCTGGCCCTCCTTCTCTTGGCAGGAGCCTCCTAGAGGATGTCTCTCAACCACGGCTCATCAGGATATTTTCCTTGTTTTCCTGTGCATTCTCTGCTAGCTGCTAGAGATCGCTCAGTGTACGCTTTCCTGGCTGTGCAGGAGTTCAGTGTTGGCAACACGGATGAGACTGTCTCATTCAAATAACTCCCAGTTGGGTATGTAACTTCTGGGAACCAGGTTTAAAGACTCTGTGAAGGCACACATTCCCACCCTCTTTCAGGAGTGCCATAACCACTAGGTACAGATACAGATATACCTCTGAAGCTAAACTGGCCTTTTCCATGTATGTGTGGGTTTGAAGAGGAATAAGAAATTGCTTCTAGCTGTATATAGTATGGAAAAACAGCTAAATAAAAGCTACTCATAAGACTTAATTGTCTGAAGGAAAAGAAACCTGTGGAAATGAAGTAAATTCTAAAGCATATATTGTGTCGCAATGAGTTGGGGAAAAAAGATACTGAAACCTGAAAATAGAGACTGACTTTTGTGCTTCTTCACAGCTTCTTCACAGTCAAAGGAGTCAGAATAGTTACTTTAACCACACTGAGAAGGTGATTTGAACACAAGTCTTTGGTCTCACCTTCTGGTCTCGCCCTCAAGCTGTCACTTGTCTCCTCAGAGCAGTGGGGTTAAATGTGTCCTGCTTCTCTGCTTGTTCCCATGCTTCAGTCAATGTCATAACGGGGATTTGTTTGGGCTTTTTTGATTGTCTGCTCTAAAGGAGAGCAGTATCCTCTGAATTATTATACTCTAAACACTACAGATCAGAGCTCAAATTAAGAAAGAGACTGAACTGGATTACAGCTAATAAGTAAATCCCTGATCGAGTCAAGTTATCGAATCACCTTTAAAACAGTATACATCTGTATAATGCCTCAAGCATTCAAGGTTTAGACCTTCACTTTTACTCGTACTGTTATTCTTAAATGGACCCAGTTTTTCTTTTTCTTTCCTTTTTCTTCTTTTTCCTTCTCTTTTACCTATGTTAATTTTCTTTAAAGCTTGTCTCTATTCCCATGCAGACATTTTAGCTGGTTAGTCAGTTGAAAAACTGCACCTGAAATTTTGGAGAGCTCAGAAGCTTGCAAAGAAGGTTAATGCTTATAAAAGTGAAAGAGCAACAGCACTGGCCTGACTCATACCCTGTAGGAGTAGGTGCTAGCATAAACCTCCCTACATATATCTGCTGGTTCATCTCTGTCCTTTTACCAAGCTACAGTCTGTATTAACTCATTGCAGTGCAGTAATTGCAGTGCAAGTTTTGTTTAGCGAGTCTTTCTTTTTCTGGTTGAAATCAGTTTTTTCAGCAACTACTGAACTGAATTTTTACCATCAGCAATTTTTATTATTATATACAATTAGAGTGCTTGAGCCAAAATATGACAGATTTTCAGTTAAAAATTACTGTATGCGTTAGTAAATGTATAGCTCACCAACCCCTTGCCAGATTTAGGGTGGATGTGGGATTTGCATGCAGTATGTTCCCTTCCCCTCCAGTCTCCGTTGTGCCCTACAGACACAGCGTGACTTGTGACAGAAGCTCCGTCTCGAGAACCTGATCTGATCAGAAAAGGAACATTTCTGCCCAAACACGTCAGAGATGGGGGAACACACTCATACAAGGAGTGCTCTGTTGTGCCTCTGCTCTGCGTGGGGCTGCAGCAGTGCACAGGCAGGTGACACTCGGTTGCCCCCCTCCCCATGCAGAGGGTTCTGGGTGTCAGGGCACGCCAGGTCAGTCATGACGTTTGGCTTGAACCTATATTCTTCCTGCTGCTGGCACTGACCAGCCAGGAATATTTATAATGAATACTGCTGTGCTGCTCTGGTCTGTGTCCAAGAGACAAAAACAGGAGGAGGACCAGAAATCCTGTGCTTTGCTTTGAAAGTTCCTCCATGGTTGCATTTCCTCTCCAACAGGGGCCTAAAGGAGATGAGATGAGCATATGTTTATGTTTCCCAGTTATTTTCTGAAACGGTCTTCACTGGAATGTTCATTCCAGCTTCATTAGTGAATTTTTATTTTGCTACTCAATGTGTTCAAAGTCGTTTTCCCTCCTCCCCCTTCCTGTTTTCTTTTTTTTTTTTTTTAATTTCTTTTGTGATGCAAACACAAGTTTTTGTAATTCCTTTACTGCGACAATTCAAAAGTTTGTCTTTCCACTTGACTTCCTAAGTCCCTGTCGAACTGATCTAGAGTGTGGAAATCCACAACTTTGAGAAAACAGGCATAACAAAGGATGCTTGTTTAGGGCACTTGGGGGTTCAGGAAGATCGAGGGCCCAGATCACTAACAGGAGCGAGGTAACTAAATGATTTTGACAGTCTTGTCTAGACAGAGTATGGTATCTGGAGCCGTGCAGTACCACAGCATATAATGGAAAACAAAGTGGAAGAATCTTGTCCAAAGTCACCTGAGATACTGCTAAATTTGTAAACCATTCATGCACTTAAGAAAACCCAAACAAACAAGCATGCAAAGGGCTGGAATTGTTCTTAGCAGAACTGTGAACAGCCTACTCCAGCATTACCTTGATTTTCTCATACCGATAACATCTACAAGAACAGGGTGTTAGAAATGAGAGCAGATAATTTTTGAAAAAGAAAAAAAAATTGCATTCATGAGTTTGCAAGCGATGTAACTTTTGCTGCTATTTTGCCTTCAAATTAAAAACACTTGTCAGGCATATTTCCAGCATAGCATGAGGTGAATTAGTAGCAAGATTATGATGAACATAAAGAAAACACTGTCAGGTTCAATTCCGCTCTATATTTGGGGTTTGGGAAAAAAAGCCAGCAAAACAAGGCACCAAAACCAATGGAAAGATTTATGGCTGGTTTGGCTTTCAACTTTAACAAAAATGGTTAAGGAAAATGAGAATGCAAACACTCCTGGAGGGTTGACCAGGACTCACACTGCAGCTCTGTGTTGGTGCAGAGGTTCCCCAGCTGTGGGATGAGATCCTCCTGGAATGCAGACCACTGCAAAGTCTACGTGACCCAGGACAGGTTCAGCAGCTACGGCTTCCTCTGGCGTTACCTCTCCTTCCCTCCCCAGAAATTCGGTCTATAGGCACCTGTCTGAAAAACACGTCTTAAAAAAGCTGCTTGGCTAGCAGCCACCTTCTCCTCTGGGAGAAACAAGGGAGAAGGGAGGGGGAGCTTTTACAGTGAAATTTAAGCACAAGATTTGAGTGCTTGTTAATGACAATCAAACCAGCTGTAGCCCTGCAGCTGTGATCCCACAGTGCAGGCAGCACCACCCATAATATGTGACCACTGAGCAAGCCCCCAGAAAGCAGCATGGTCTGCTGGGGACAGCCACTGGTGGCAACAGCCCAGGGTTTGCAGCAGCAAAATGTTTCATCAGCAGATACTGGTATGTTAAACCTGACACTCCCAGTGTTTATGAGAGGCAAAGAGAAACTGGTGAGGAGAACAATCCTCCAGTGCTTTGGAAACCACACTCGGCCTCCTTAAGCATTTTTCTCTGTAAAAATAGTGACTGATCACTGGGGTTGTGTAAGTGGGTCAAGCTATATTATTCGAGTCCAATTTTAATGAGCTGAGCCCTTGCAGTCCGTCAGCCCATGGCCGTCCTGTAATCAGGCATGGTTATTTTAAAAGCCGACAGCTCCGCTGAGAGAGGTGGACATCAATTCTGCCACTGTACCTTTCCCAGTCCCTGCCAAGCACCCCAAGGTGGGCCAGGGATGCACTAATTAAAAGAAAATACAGCAACCTCCAAACCCAGGACGCTACAAAAAAGACATTAAGGAATCCACTGCATAACCATAAGTGAGCAATTTAAAAGACAAATTCAGAGTCCTAGGGTGGAGAGAGCCAAATGTTCCTTTTCCTGTCATCAAATGTTATTTACTCTAATGTGCAAACAATGAACAGAAGCTTTTTTTCCCCTCCCGAACTGTGCAAATTACTGTTTAAAAGAGTTTTCCAGTGCTGCTGATCAAGTCCATGCACAGAGTTAAAATACAGACCACCACACTGCAGCGTTTATTCCTCTTAATACCTGATGCCCTTCTTCAGTGAAATCCACAAACTAAACTTCTTGTTATTTGTCAAAGAGAGCCTTTTGTCTTCTCAGCACGCACGATCAATCTGATCCTTTAAAGATTGCATGCACTAGTCAATTCACCACCCTGAAAGTGTATTCAGAAGAGCTTAGCAAGAGCAGTAAATAAGATGTTTTGCTCAAGCTGTTAATTATATCCAGGACAGGCTGGGAAATTCTTCACGATAATCGTCAATATTGAGTGCTTGAAAAATAGCTGCTCAGGATACTCTCCTGCAATTATCACCAATGTATGTGAATGAGAATCTTGTATGCCAACAGTCACCCCATTACTTGACAAATCAAGACATTAAAAATCAGCTCAGTGAGATGCAATTTTGCTTGTCTGGCTCATCCTTCACATATTATGGTGAACAGCCTGGAAATAATAATAATGAAGAATATGATCTGTTGTGTTACCACTCTGAAGGTCACTTGAAAGCGGTTATTTCATGCAACGTTGCCAATAGAATGTGTTTATATTCTGTTGCAGACTCAACAATATCAAGGCTATCATATTTTGGATGGTGCTTTAATGGCAGCAAAGAAGGTTTCATTTTATAGCAGAAGCACCTTAAAAATGTGACAAAATCTCAGTGACCTCTGATTTTCTTCTTGAACATTCTGCTTTTTTAAAGGTTATACATGCTGATCTCTTTTAAGCCAACAGAAAAACTCTCTGGCTTTCACAGGTGACCTCCTTCCACTTTTTTAGGATACCCTGGGGTACCCTAGGTATTTCTACTACATAGTACTTCTCTGAAATATTAATTATTTTGTTACATCTAGTCTTACATCTGATTCTGTGCATTAACTTGTGAATAAACTAGTGCCTGTCCGAGGATGGATTTTTCAGGAAGATCACGAAATAATGTGAAACTAGCATGACAGTCCTGGTATTTTCTATATACTGCAGCTCAGGACAACTTATTTGGCTGCAGTTCAGAGCTTTCAGAAACTGTTTTTATGATTGTTCTGATTAGAACAATTCACACCATACCATTTAATCATCCACCAGGTCCTACAACTTGGCTCCAAGCTTGCTGTAACTTTTCTGTAAGTTTGCTCAACCCAAGTAGTGCTCAAAACTGTCACTGCAGCAGAGCTAAACTGCCATGGGAGCTTTCTCGGCCTGGCTGCAGACAGGCTGCTTTAGAGGCACAAAGGACACGGGCTGGGAAGGTAGAAAAGGGGCTCAGCAGGAGCAGGTGATGGCTGTGATATCACTACAGGAAAGGTTGAGGTTGACCAAGGTAACTGAGAGAGCTGCACAACCCCTCCAGAGACAAATATGCTGAATGCTCCCAGCAAGGAAAGCCACATACCAAAGAGAAGAAAATAGGCTGCTGTGGTTGGGTTGAGGGCCTCCTGTGGAAAAACCCAAGGGGGGATTTAGTCTGCCTGTCAAGGGTACAAAATTTTGACACTACTGCCAGTGGTTTAGGCTGTTGTGAGCATGTCTAGGTTGCGGTGTAAAGGGGCCACTATGATATCTATGATAACCACCCGAAGGGTGTAGTAAATAGCCTGTTTAAAGCCTTATGTCAGTTAATTCTGTGTCTATTCAATATTCCTTTTGTAGTAGACCTAATTGGCCATTTTTAAGGACTTGCCAATGAGAGCAATCTGGGTTGCAGGCTGCCCCAAACGGAGCTACTGCCAGACATCTGAGTCAAANTGCTGTGGTTGGGTTGAGGGCCTCCTGTGGAAAAACCCAAGGGGGGATTTAGTCTGCCTGTCAAGGGTACAAAATTTTGACACTACTGCCAGTGGTTTAGGCTGTTGTGAGCATGTCTAGGTTGCGGTGGAAAGGGGCCACTATGATATCTATGATAACCACCCGAAGGGTGTAGTAAATAGCCTGTTTAAAGCCTTATGTCAGTTAATTCTGTGTCTATTCAATATTCCTTTTGTAGTAGACCTAATTGGCCATTTTTAAGGACTTGCCAATGAGAGCAATCTGGGTTGCAGGCTGCCCCAAACGGAGCTACTGCCAGACATCTGAGTCAAAGGCAGGACTTGTCTAAGCTCTCATCTCCATTTGTAACAAATGCCCACAGGAACTTTCTACAGAGCTGGAGGAAGTTCAGGCATTGCTCTCTTGTAACCCAGCTCCTTTCCTGGTGCAGCCTAAAATGAAGCTCATGGACCCTAAGTCCTTTACTTCAGCCATTAATTGGTAATCCCATTATAATGACAAAACAGGCTTAGGAAGACGAGAAAAGTCAAACCATGAAAAAAAAGATTTCCCCAAAGGCTTAATTTCAGCTTGATCTCCTTCATTACAAAATTTTTGCTTGGTAATCTCTCTTATTTGGAGCATTATCTTCTATATAGTTCTTAAGTTAATTCATTATGTCTGAGATTCTGAATGATCTACTCCACTTAGTAGTTTTTAAGACTTACAAACGGAATACCCTACTGAATTTCATTTGGCAGAACAGTTAATGCATATGGGATGAATTTCCCTTTCTTTAAACTGCATCTGAAGCAAGACAGTAGTTGAGGAACTGTAGGAAAACAATATTTAGGTCTAATCTACATGGGGAAATAACCAACAGATTGCAAGATTCCATGATAGTTCCCTAGGTACACATAGTGTTCTGAAATAGAAGGGAATCTATGCTGGAATAATTACTCCACTCTGATTCTAAAATTTAGTAGAAGAGGTTAAATATTCAGGGCTAGATACTCCTTATTGTTCTTGTATTTCTTCTGGTCTCCAAGGATTTGGATAGGCGGAATTTCTTCCTATTACAATTATATGGAATTATCTTGTATAAATAGCAGTTAATCAGTTAGGGCTTTGCAAGCCAAAGAAAGGTTAAGCTCTCTTTCATAGAAACTTCAGCGAGATACAGAAGGAATGAATATGCATCCCCTGGTGACTGCCTGCTGTTGTCTGCTTGCTTCCTAAATGTAGTCACATGGTTGCCTGCAAGATCCTCCCAGAACGTTTAGAAATATTTTGGTCAGGGGGATGGAAGGACAGAAGATTTTTTAGTAACTCCCACAGGAAACAGTGAGGTGGGCTGTGTGTGGCTACAGCTTTCTGCTCCAGAATAAATTGGCCCAAAGCACACAAGACATTCTTATATGATGAAGAATTGGAAGCAGGATTGTACATTACTGTGTTGGAAGGACCATTGGATTTTGACTTTGTTCTTCACTGGATATTCAAAGGGCTTTTATCTCTAGTAGCATTGGTTCCTCCGAATTAGAAGACCCTCTTGTCCTCTTTTAGCAACTCTCCTCAAGCTGGAAGGTGCATGGTGGGAGGGCTGTTCCCTATGGCGTGACTTGGTGTGATCCTATGGAAGAGCAGGCTTTGTGTGAAGCAGCCTGGTCCTATCCTGACACCAAGAGTGGGACCATCTCGGCAGACAGAGAGCAAGCAGTTATGTCTGTATTTGGTCCCCGAATCTTATTTCAGGGCCTACAGCATGGGCTATTGGCATAATGATGATGTTCTGCTCTCCCCCTGCTGTCTCATGTTCTTCTTCGTGATGTCTGTCCCTGAGAGTAACATGTGTTGTAAAATAGACCTGCAACAAAAGGCAGAGTAAAGTCTGCAGGTAGAGATACTTTCCCTTACTGGACAAACAATGTAGTTTGAAAAAGCAGACAAGATTTCAGGTAGGCAGGACATTTTGCAGGCTTGATAGAGAAGCAGGAAATTTCAAAGCTAAATGGGGATTGTGAACAAATGCGCTGAGTGTAGCAAGATATTCTTCAGAGGACTGGAAAGGAGGTTGTTGGAACCTGTGAAGTAGCCTTAATTCTAGCAGGAAAAGAGAGACAGGCTCCTCATTTATGCCTATGGGACGGGGAGACTTTAGTGAGGAGAGGAAGACTGAAATGTTGTAAAAGCAGTATCTCCACCAAATCCATGGTATTCGATACCCAGTGAAGTTACAAATCTCTATTCCCAGGTTTAGTAGGAAGTGGGACTTGAGGTCAGAACGAGTCTGCTATGAATGAAGAACAGAGACCTAGAAACAATAGCAAGCACCAACAGAAGCTTATGAAGAAAAGGAAATTTAAATTAAATTACTTTTAAGTAAGTTTTTTCTGGAAGCTCTTTATGGTAGGAACATTCACTGAAATACATTCCCTCTGTTAGAAAGGGCTCTATGGGAACCAACTTTTTACATTTCAAATGACAGTTGGTGATTCAAAAATCTTTTCTTTTTAGGAACGGAACATGAAAAAATGACAAAAAGAATAAACTATTTAGAAGACAATGTTGAAAAGAGAAAAATAATGCTTCTGGTCAGATTAAGTTTTGGGAAAAAATGAAAATACTATGTTTTTCTGGGACTTGGAACATCTGAAAAATTCTTAATACAAAATAGAAAAGTTGCTTTGAAATGGAAAATCAAATTTCATCTCAAAAAGGCTGAATATGAATGCTTTTGACTGATGGCTTCTGACCAATTTTTTTGAAACCAACTTCCATGGAAAAAACCAAAATTTTCCAAAAAAAAAAGTTTGTCTCAACAGAACCAGCGTTTTCTAGCTGAGAGACGTTTCACTGCAGAACCAGATCAGCTCATGAAATTTAAATCTCAGCATCCTGATTGACAGTGGCTGGTCGGGGAGCAGGCATGAGGGTCCTGGGCACAGCCCCACTGACTGCGGCTGTCAGCTGCCTCCGGTCGCAGAGCACGGCGCAGTTATAAATACACACAGAGATGCCTGAAGCCCACCCTGCCACCCGCCTGCCACGGGCGCTGCCCCTGTGCCAGGCAGCACAGCTGCCAGCGCTCAAAAGCGCAGACAAGTGTGACCAAAGCTCCAAGGACAAATTAAATGATCTCCCCGGCTGGTGCAGGGAAAAGCCGCATGCCGCGCACGGGTGGGTTGCATCCCAGCCACGGCCCTAGGCTGCTCCCGGCACTCACCGTGGCTCCGAGGAACACGCAGCCCTGAGACAAACAGCGCTTGTGCCCGGAGCAGGCAGAGGCAAGACGGCAGCAGAGGCTCCAGATGAGTGCGTTGGAGTGCCGGCGGTAACCAGCCGGAGACCTTTACTCCAGCTGTCATGGTGAAACACAGCGCTCGCCTTGCCGCCGTCATTTTTTGTAAGGGTCCTTTTTATATTTAGCCTTTTTAAACGTATCGGGTAATTAATGGCCGATAAAAACAAGCGACAACTACTGCTGGGCCAGGCAATTCAGCAGCTGAGTGGTTTTCAAGTTTCTCTCTGTGTATTTTTGCTGATTAGCGTAAGTGAATCATCTGTTTTGGCTTAATTATTCAACCAGTATAGCCTTCCAATCATTCCCTAATTTCCGGGAATTTGTTGATTATTTTTAAGGATTACAGGAATGTGCTTTTCTGTAGGTTGCTCCTGCCCTGGATTTTTAGATATACAGTAGTTACTCTTAATGAAGTGTAATCAGCCACTCAAGTCGTGCAGTATTTGTCCTACCCCTACTTTAAAGAGATGGCACTCACCTATGAAATACATAGATATATGTTTGATGGAAATAATATTTCTCTGAAATAACATTTGAAAACAGAGTCTTTGAATCTCTTGAAATTTGCAGGAAGGAGCTGAATCTGCCATTACTATGCCATAAAAATATCATTATGTTGCACAGCCAGCTACTTTGGTTTCCTTTCTTTTTCACCCTTCTCCTAACACTTCTGCTGCCTTTTGAGGCCACATCCAAGAGCCCCTCATTCTGTCTTGGACTTTGTGTTTTGGACTTCAGTTTGAGATACAAGAGAAAAGAGAGGGGAGCATCAGTAAACCAATTTTCACCACTTCGTACAAGAAGAGCTCATGGAGGACATGAATAAGGGCAGCTTCTGTTCCCTGAGCCATAGACAGCAGGAATTTGGGACAGTACATCTGAGAAAGTGCCTTCATATATTCCACTTTTGCCGAGGAACTGTGGATTGCACTAGCAGGGGCAAGGTGCTGAGGTACGGGGAGCCTTGGTCAGGGCATGTATGGGTCAAACCTGCCGTACGTCTTACAATCACCAGATGAGTTACAGAATGAAAACATCACCAAACCTTCTGCTGTTGGTTTGGCACACTTCTCACCATCATCACAACTGAGTAAAACCTTCTGGAGTGTCACAGCTGGCTGGTCCCCTTTTCCCATGATAAATCAACACAAACAAGTGCCAAAACGAAATGCTAAACCAGACCTTGAAATTTTGGAAAATCCCCCGATAAGGCTACTTCACTGCTGTTTTTCAGTGAATGTAGGGTATTGCCTGCTCTTATTTTTCCATAATGTACATAGTGAGGGAGGCAGGGAGGGGATGTAAAACAAAATTGTAGCAAATGCAGCTTTTCCCTGGTGACAGCTGGAGCAGTACTGGACCCACACGAGAGGGGACCAGCACTGGGAGAGTCTCTCTGAGCTACCAATAATCCATTTCTTAGCCTTAGCGCTGCCTGGCATCTGCTGCTACTTATTTAGAACTGGGGAGTTGCTTAAGTAAACAGAACAGTAACAATCAGGCTTTGGGGGACATGATTGCTATGAGCGTCCTTCTGCATTCAGAGGTCAGAGAAGTTACTGCCTTGAAAAATCCTAGAAACCCTTTGTTGCTGCCTGTCCCAAGGAGAAGATTCTCAGCCTATATCCATCACAGCCTTCTCAGTCCCAGACTGCCTTTGTGGTCAGTCAGACACGCTGCAGACTGGTCAGCATTCTCACACACACTCAGTGCATTGGTATTTTACACAGCTGATAAAAATATTTATACTCCAAAGACTTTTGGGGAAGGCCATATCCAGTCTCCTTGCTGGTCATGGTGAATCTTTCGCAACTCACTGTCCGGCACCAACTTGTAAAATTATGTTTTCATTGCCAAGCTCCTTGACATCAGAGTAGTGCATTTAACCTTTTTACAGGATCATTATGGTGAAATAAGTGACAGAGTAACATTCTGATTAAAAAAAGATGAAACATTTAGGTGATACTGCAACTGATTAGCAGAATTTTGCAAATATCTCACTAAAGTGTTCAAATTGTGCTTATAAAATACAAAACCCAGCATCATGGTATCAAAGAATGCTTGAAATCACCATGGAACTCAGCTAATGCGGTATCTGCTTTCCCACTGCACAGTTCTCAGTGTTAGCCTCGGCTTTGGACTCATGTTATCCATCCAATGTAGAATCTGACTCTGTGTGGTCCTGAACTCTCATAACCCCAGAGGCTCAGGCCTGCAGAGATTGGAGTGATAAGACGCGGCTGAGCTCACACGCCTTCGGAGAGCGAGGCAGGAAGAAACGCGAGCTCCCTTCCAAGCGGGCCTGCTTGTCCTCCTGTGCTAGGGGGAAAAGTGAGAGGCAGTATTCAGTCACTCACTTGGACAGAGTTCAAGTATTTCTGCTGGGAAATAAACCCCCAGCATTGTTGAAAGGTGCAAGACTGCCTGTTACCTCAACAGCTGGGCCAGGCCAGCTGAGCTGGAACTCTTGCAGTACAGTGTAGTTTGTGATCTGTCTAGCTAAACAAAATTTCACTGCTAATCTTCTTGACCTCAGATGTCTTGCCTTTCTTAATCCCAGTTTAAAACACACCTTTCTACCCAGCCCTGGAACAAAGCACAATGGAAACCAAGACACGGGGGAAGCTTCCTAAGCTGTGGCTGCCAACAGAGAACACAAGTTAAGTTTACTTCTTGCAGGAAAATTGTCAGTACAATTTAAGAGAAAGTTCTTGTTTCCAAATCTTTGAGATACATCTCTATTGCCATCATATTGTCTTTGGCTGTTGGACAGTGGAATGGACTGTTTTTATTTCTCAGCAACTTTGGCTATGACCTACCTGCACTGCAAGGGCCAAATATGTAGAAGGACCCCTCTGCTTTCTGGGTACAAGTGAAGTTTCTAAGGACCTGAGTCTTTGTTACTGAAGTCTCCAAGGTTGTTTTAGCATGCTGCAGGAACTTATGTGGCTTCTGGTATGAGGAGGCTGGAGCAGATGTCCTTGTGCTTGCTTCAGGTGGCTTACCACAGCTGCTGGCAGTAACATGAAGTGGCCACGGCTTCCCTCTAAGCTCTCCATTTCTCATTGATTTCTAGAAATGGAAAGAATGAATGGTCAAGTCATTTTCAGAAAACAGACATTTGCCTGGCACTTGATGAGTGATGAAAGAGGGAGAGGAGGGACTGCAGGGGAGGCTGAGTGGCTCTGGTTTTGCCACATTGACCCCCTTGCATCCTGGGTTTGGTGTAGCAGTTCTTCAGGGGTAAACCCCAATGTGAGAGGAGTGCAGTGCCAGACTGGGAGCCGGGTTGTATCCAGGAGAGGTAAGGAACGAGAAATGAGGGTCTTACTTGCCTTCAGCCTACTGCCATCCAGCTGACTTTCACAACATCTGCTTCACCCTGCTCTGCACTGGGGAACTGTCTGGCCCAGGTTGTGCAAACCCTGGTCACACAGCACCAGCATACACAGGTCACAAACATCCCTGGGGCTGTCCCAGACCCAGATTGCTCAAGTGGCGGTGGTTCTACATGCAGATGGTTCAGCCAGCCTGAGAAAGACACAAGATGTCTAAATATAGTAAAACAGCTGGATGCTTTTTCCTTCCTTGATTTCTTTCACACATCACAGAAGGAGTTTAGGCCAGAGGTAGAAAGTGGCATGTCCATTCTTCCCACCTGGACACTCCTCAGCACTTGGCTGTGATGGAAAAATCTAGTTTGACAGAGGGTGGCATCATTTTGCTTGTTTGTTTATATATGACATTTGTGAAGGTGATTTTCACGTCCATAGGTGATGCAAGAATTTTCCCTTCCTATGGTTCCAGGAATTCATACTTAAGGTCAAAGACAATGAAAAAAAAAAAAACACACGCACACACACAGGCAAAATAAACACCAGTGTTAAAGTCTTACAAAGACACATCCAGACTGATTTGATCCTCAGAACCAAGCTCAGAAGATGGACACAGGTAGATTTCCCAAGTTGTCAGAGTACCAAAGGATCAGATTATTAGGTGTCAACACACGTGGTGCAGAGGATCGTACCAATTCTTCTGGAGATGGACAAGCTGGCACGACAGGCCCATCTTTGGGTTTGTGATGCTGGTCTCCTCAGCAGACTCCATGCACAGTGCTACTTGGTATCCCTGCATGGACTTCTCCCTTTCTCTAGGACAACCTGTACAGAATTCATCTTTGAATGCTGGAATATCTTGGGCAGTTGATTACGGAGGGAAGGTAATGGGAAAACTGTAGTTCGTGTGCTGAATTGCCTCCATCATATGGAGCCAGCTCCTTTGGGTGTAAGTCATATCAGAAATATTGCAAGGGTGGACTCCAAATATTGCAGTGCTGGAAAAAAAGAAAGCAGGAATGGAAATGAAGACAAAACAAGCACACGCACATAACAAAAAATCAAAACAAACCAAAACAAAAAACCCAAACAAAACCCCCAACAATGACAACAACAGCAAATTAAAGTTTAAGCAAGCAAACAAACAAAAACCCCTCCCCATATTTATTTGGGGTGTACATGTCATCAGAAAGACTATGTAAATGTTAAGTAATTCAGGGGCATTTAAATTTCCCTAAATTTCCTAATAATAATTGGTCGTGGTCATTGCTGGAACACATCAAACCTGGATGCTCAGTGCTGTGGACCCTATAGCTCCCATGTTTTGTTGCTGTTGGACAACAAGCTTGTAACTCTGACCCTCAGTGCCTATGGAGGCACCCTCTTCCCCTGAATGGCGCTGCAGGTCCTCTTGCATTTTTTGTCTTTCCATCAGTCATAGGAGGTCAGCTCCATGGGATTTTTTGAGAAGAAACAAATTCCCAACAGGATGGAAGGCAGAGTGGGGGTGTGACTTAAGACAGCACTGCAGCTTTACCATGAGAAGTGTGATATAAGGCCAAGGAGGCAGGGAGGCAATTTTCCCCATATACAGCCCAAATAGCTTCAGGGTTCTGAACTGTATGAAGCCAGCATTTCAGGGCACGAAAGAGGCTTCTCAGGTGAGGCTGTGCTCTGTGGGGTTCATATGTGACCTGAGGTGTCCTAGTGTTAAAAAATTAAATTAGCTGATAGCAGTTTGGGTCCGGATGCATCTGGCAGGTACCTAGTTTGGGCTGGCACATGCACGCTGTCACTGACGTACATGGCAGCCATGAGCATTAGCCCACAGAGCAATTTCTGTGAGGTCTGGCTTCACAACATAAGGGGGTTTTGCAGGATGATACAAGTTTAGTGGTGAATCAGGACGTCTGAAGTTGCAGGCTGAAGAGGCTGTGCTGTCATGAGAGTGAGAAGGGGTGGGGAGGTAGCACCTAACCCAAAAACATGCTCCCTCCTGATGTGTGTCTGTCATCAGCAGTAGGAAGGCTGTGTGGGTGCCACCGCCCTGTCATCCCAGCAGCTCTGTCACTCTCGGTTACTTTGGGCCACAGTTGCACGGAGGCTGGGGTGGGGAGGTGATGGGGAGAGGAGGGAGGGAGCCCAGCCTGCATCCCCAGTGCCACGGTGCAGCCGGAGCCCAGCACTGCTTGTGCGCCCTGTCCCTGCTCAGCCCCAGCGGGAGCTCATCCCCAGGGCCCGTCTGCAGTGTGTGCTGGAACACGGGCACTGCTGCTGATCTCTGAGATGTGTCTTACTCTTCCTGTTAGCATTTGCTGCTGGCACACTCATACTTGAACCAGAACAGCCCCACGAGCAGGTCATAAAACTCTTCTTTTCCAGCCCAGAAGCTGATCTGTCTTTGCTAAATGAACTGCTGTAACCTCAGTGTTACCCTGGAGAGAATTCCTCTGTATTTTGCCTCGCAAATAATTCACATGGGTTGACACAAAGTTCTCATATGAGTACAGTATGCAGCATTTGGTACAGTATGTGGTTCCTTGCAAGGCACTATTGCATGTACATGTCTGGGATCAATTATTTTCATTGAAACAAGAGAAGCCTCATGATGAGTAAACCCCGAAGTATGACATTTTATTCCCACACTTGGTGGATATATGCAATGAAATATACTGCAAAAGAACGTTTTAAAAGCATCCTTTAATGTCAAACCTACTAACCTCTTATTTTGTCTCAGGAAAAAGAATTATGGTAGATAATAATGCCCTTTCCTCAGCTCACAATACCTAGAGGTAAAAAGAGATCTCCCTGCAGAACAAACCTCAGTCCCAAAGATTACTTTGTTGCTGCCATTTTTCCTTTTTCATATTCCAGTCAAAGCTACAGGTTCCAGCCAAAGCGGTGTCTCTGTCATGCCAAGCAGGGTGAGCACACAGACTGGAAAATAAACCCTACCCCTCCAAATTGTTATCCTAAAATGCTGATGACATGGATCTCTGGCACAGTGCCTGTTCCAAGATAAGGGGTGTCAGCACCAGGGGGACACTCACCCTTTCAAACAGCGCACTGCCATGCAGAGGCTTTCATTTACAGCACCATGAACCCTCCTCCATCTCATCTCTCCCAGAAGGAACATGTTCCCATGCCCATGACGCCCAGCACCATCCCACTTCCCAGAGACAGGGGTCAGGGAGCCCCCTCCTGCCCCTGGCCCAGGGGGATCCTGCCTGGCCACAGGGGATTTTCTGAGGACCCCCTCTGCCCTGAGCTAGATGTGCAAGGCACAGGCCCCAGGTGCCATCAAAAGTCCCAGCCTTTCCTCTCTTTACAGTTTGTCAGGCTGAGTGACCCAGGGTGTATTTTTGAAGCTTTAAAGCCATAAGAGGCTTAAAGTGATAAAGGATTTGGATAGGATTTAAGTATGTTTAAGCCTTTGAATAGGATCAAGCTGTGTGCAAGGTACCAGCAGCCTGTGCAGGCTCATGATCTTATCTCTGCTGCCCTCATTATTATAACCCTCTTCACGCTGATAGTGTTATAATAAGTGTACTATGAATAAACAGAAAGAAATATCACTCCACCAGGAAACAAGTCCTCTGATTTATCATATCCATGGCACCTATTAACACCTCTATCCCAAAAACTCACTGAGATGTGTGTTCATACACAAAGCACAGTTTTCAGTTCTGACTTCACACTCCTCACAAGAAATGTCATTCTTTCCCAAACAGTTCCAAAACCTGGGAACTATCCTGTTTTTTACAGCTGGGACTCCGAGATCCTATGGATCAGCACTTGAAAAAATATGACTGATCTGCTAATCTGCTCCCATGAAAAAATTTAAGATCTCACTTAGCAGCTGGCTCTCTGACTCTGGGGTAGCTCTAGAGCTGGCCACGTTTTGAACGTTAAGCAACAAATCAGAAAAACCAAGCTTCTACCACATCTTGGTGGTGAGAAGTTGGCAAGAGGCCTTGGACTGAGTTTACAGACCAAAAGATGGGCAGACATCTTCTATTCCCTGCCTGCTCTGAGCTGAAAGCATCTTCTCCTGCAGTGCTGCAACCACCTTGACTACCTTTTGGGCAGGATTGTGCTCTTCTCAGTTGAAAC
The DNA here is from genome assembly GCA_013398055.1 of Ifrita kowaldi. Lineage (NCBI taxonomy): Eukaryota > Metazoa > Chordata > Aves > Passeriformes > Cinclosomatidae > Ifrita > Ifrita kowaldi. The sequence goes on along the minus strand of VZRS01000224.1, from coordinate 316,921 downwards.
TGTCCCACTTTCCAGACACTGAAGGGGCAGAGGACAGGTGAGGGTGGCTGCAAGCACATGGCTGAGGCACAGTTCAAAGCAAAAGTATACCTGGATACTTGTGCTCAAGTACTAAAAATAATATACCTTAGGGAGACAATTTACCTGCAGTCTTACTGGTCCTGACCAGATCTGCTCATGAGAACCATTTTTCTTCTGTCTCCCCCTTAGTTAGATCTCCAGCTGAGATGCATATATGAGATGTCTTGCTCTTTCATCTTCTTGTTGTGTTCCACAGGACCACGAGATGCTCAGCTGTCTCCAGAGATGTGATCCTGTGCACCTTTCAGCGTGTTTACGAATACAGATTCAGTAAGATGCTTGTAGTCAGGGCTACTGTGTTTTGAAACAGAGACCCAAATAAATACAAATCCTAGCACAGTGGAAAAGCTAATGCTTATGGTGGCAAGGAGAGGCCAAGAAAGCTCCATAACCAGCTAGAGGAAAGAGGACATGGAGCTCCTCCTAATTTTATGCCTAGGAAGAGAACAGAAAAGCCACTGGTGTTGTCATAGCATCATAGAATCATTTAAGGTGGAAAAGATTTTCAAAATCGTTCAGTCCATTAACCCAGCACTGCCAAGTCCACCACTAAACCCTGTCCCTCAGTGTCACATCTACACATTTTTTAAATATGTCCGGGGACAGTGTCCCCACCACTTCCCTGGGCAGCCTGTGCCAATGCTTGACAACCCTAATATCCAATCTAAAATTCCTCTGGAACAGTCTGAGGCTGTTTCCTCTTGTCAGGGAGCAGCCGCAGTAAGGCATGGCAGGATACTCTCATTTACAGATAGGGTCTCTGTCCTAGGAATTTGTATTTGACTGCCTTGGGTCCAGAGACATTGCCTAAGAAATGAATAAACAAATACCCTCAAAGGGGTTGGCTGCCTACAGTGCTGTAGTCTTGTTCTTCAGTTCTAGAGTCCTGTGGCTGTTCATCCAAGGGATAAGAGGCACAGGTCAAATCCTCACTGTGATTTACATTTGGCTTCAAATCAACTCCTCTCCTTTTAATTCTCCTCAGCCATCTCTCTTGCAAGAGCCCTCAGAAGCATACCTCTCTCACTTAAATATTTATCAATAAAGAATAACTATCCAATATTTAAACATTTAACTGAGAGACGAGGACAGAAAATCCATAGGATCTGTAAACTGGCAGCTGGGGACTGGGGTCTGCTTCAGTGATTACTGAAATACTATATATTCAGTAAATTACTCCAGAAATAGACACCAGGATCAGTAACTGCAAATATTTCCCAGTGGATGGTTGCCACATTGCTCAAGGAAACAACCAAGGCAGCTTCAAATTTTTCCAGGCAGACAGAAGCAGTAAACCTGGAGAAGCCCAAAGTACCCTTGAGTATGAATAGAAAAGGAAGTATCGGCTTCCTGTAACTATTAGAAATGCACTAATTTCTTCATTTTGCTAAATGGTACCAAACACAGCACTGCTGAAACACTCTCATGAACTGACAGAGTTGAATGGTTTGATCTGACCTTAGTTTGCTTTACTGGGTCAGACCCAGTGGCCTGCATCGGTGAACAGCATTGGCTTTTTCGGTGACTACCAGTTCACAAAAATCTGTCTGTCCTGCTGTAATCACCTTGCAGGTGTATCTTCAAGGAGCTAACAAGTGCATTTCTGGCTGCCGGCCTATGGACTGGTATGTGAGGAGCTCTGTGAATGAGAGCTTCAGAGACAGCAGGCAGCACCATCACACTGCAGCTGTAATTCCCACATGTGCAGGGCTTGCTCCAAAACCTCTTACAATTAATGGAAAAGATTGCACCCTATTTACTTGGCACAGAAGGGAGGTTTGAGGCAGAGCAGTGAAGTGACTGCATACCAAGGTGAGCTGATATGAAAATTGCAGGAAAGTAGCCAATTACTTGCTGTCCTGTCAATACGAAGGATGATTATACATTACATTTAGTTCGCTAGTTGCACTGAGCCTTACTTCATTTAAGGTAATTAGTTTCTTATTATAAAGCAGAATTCAGATATTATGGAGCAAATCCCCCTCACCAAGCTTGCAGCAAGGGAATGAATTCCTAATTCTCCCAGCATACCTCAAGCATGACCTCAGCCATGCATGGAGCCTTTACGAAGGAGAATTACAGGCTTTCAAGCACACTTTCCTGTCAGAGCATTACTTTCCCAGACCCAAGGATGGCTCCAGTAGTGCCCAGCTGGCAGGAGGAGTGCCCCAGGATGCTTTGGTCCATCTGCATCCCTGTCCCTGCACAGCACACTGCAGTCATCCCGTGGAGATGGTGAATTTCAGTAGACCCATGCAAAATCCTGGCCAAAGTTCCTGAGCGATGGTGATGAAAGCAGCTTTCATAGACTCTGGGCACCTTATGGCCCAGCGGATTTCTTGTCCCAGCCACATTGCTGGGGAAATGTCCCTGGTGTTTGCTGAGACAAATTTTCCTTGGGTTAATGGCACAAAAACCAGGTGTCTGGTGAAGAGAGTGGAAGATTTAAAGCATGGTGCTGTGTGCCCAGCTCTCCAGTGCAGTGTTAGCACAGCAGGGCAATGTGATGCCTTGCAATGATGGTGACCATGCCATGGACACACACACGGAGTTCTGCAGGAGGTGGCTATCCTGCGTCCACGCTGCATGAAATGCACAGAGGGTTTAGGCAAGGGGAGCGTGTGTGGATTTCCCCTACATTTGTTCACCATGCTGATGACCTCATTCTCTTACATTGCACGGCTGGGCAGGATCTCACTATGCATTTGACTGCTCCACTGAAGTGCAGGGAGATTTTATCTGTGCACGTGTTTCTGCTCATCAGGGAGATGAGCAAGTGAATCCTTTGCTGTTTGTATGGCTGAAGATACATGGCAAAAGTTCCTCTTAGCTAATGGACACACACTGCTGGGTTTTTCAGTAAGCACTTCTGATTTTAGGAACAGCTGCTGTATCACCTTCTGCTCTAGCAGATAAATAACTCTTGTTTCCTAAGGTTAATACATAATCTTAGAAAACTTACAGGCATATGTGCGTCTCTCCTATCTCCATAGTGTGTGAATCCAGTGGTTTAATTCTTCCCTTTTGATGAGAATTATCATGAAGGGAGATGATGGCTGATAAACTTATTCTTGTCTGGACACCAGAGAATCCACACAGGCAAGCAGTGCTGGCAGAAATGTTCCATACACGTCTGCTCAGAGAGGTCTGGTTTAGCTTCTGCTTTGCCTGGTTAGGGCCATAGATATGTGAGATGGTCCAGGCTATTTCCTCCCTCTCTCTGGGCAGCCATTTTCAATTTGAGAAAATAATTTAAAATTGATGAATCTCAAAGTGATCTTAAGCCCTGACTGTTTGTTGGGGTGAGTTTTTTGTCTTTTCCTCTGTGTAAGAGGTTCCTGTGTAACGCTACATTACTGATGAAAACACTACTGAAGACTTAGCAATTTAGACGTCCCATTTAGCAAGAGAGATGTGTGTACTCAGACAGGGCCCACTCCCAAATGTTTTAGCTTTCCCCCCCTTCAGTTGTGAAACGAGAGCCTCAATCTCTTCTGAAGGTTGGCAAACAGCCCTTGTTCAAAGAGCACCACATCACATATTTACCTGCATCCCCCAGCGCACATGGCAGTGAACAGGGCCCAAGGGTCAGCCTCCCAAGGGACCCTGTGACGTGCCAATGCCCCTGGGGGAGCAAGGCCGGGCTGCTTGCTTACCTTGGGTGCATAGAACAGGGAAAGCTCATGGCATTGGACGTTCCCACTTTATGGCAATTCAGCTGGGCGCCCATAAAAGAGACAGACAAACTGCCTTTCGCCAACCTGGTGCCTGAGAAATGACAAAGCAGGTCTACTCCAGAATCTCCATAGGACAATTTATGTGCATTAGACCCTGGTTCTGGCTTGGAAAGAAAGGGCAAGATGGAGCTGTGGACCAGGCTCTCCAGCAGTGTGAGAGCCAGTTCAGTCAGCTTCTGCTGCTTGGCTAACGGTGTGCTTTCCACATGGCAGCTCTTAAAAGTAAACATGGGTACATGAAGGTCTGATAAACTGGCTGGGCTTCAACAAGTTCAGGATATTGTCTGTTTACATCACTTGGTGGGGGAGACCGGCCATGAAAATGTTGCTAACACCGGAAATCCAGAATACAGAAACTCAACCCATCTATCTTCTGTGGTCTGAAGGACAAGAAGAAATGAGGTTGATTTTCTTCCCTGACCCCTGAACCAGTGTGTTTGCTCCATGTTATTCTTCTGGTCTCTTAAATGATCAGAATAGGCACTCTTAAAACTATATAAAGCAAGTCCCCACTTTGCCATGCTGTTGTCATCTCTAGCATTCGTTGCTATCTATTCATTAAGGTACATCCTCTTAATAAAAACATCCAAGAAACCAGCCTTTGTTTGCTGATTATACATTCAGGGATTCCAGATTTATAGCGTTCATTTACCTTAATTGAAGCTTATGACGAGTACAAATTTTCTGCTGAAAGAAAAAGACAAAAGAGCAGAATGGTATAGGACAGCATTCATGTAGAGATAAAGCGATGGTTGTGTCATTTGTTTTGGAGGGTATGTTTGCTATTAAGCTGAAGTCAAAAGTAAGGTACATTGATTTACAGGAAATAGCTCACTTACACACATATTAGACATTTACAAACCCTACTTCAGAAGCCCCTGAATACTGATAAGCCTTTGTGATTTCAGCCAAGTATGTCATCAATAACATCAGTGTCTGTTTATAAATATTTTTTTTCCCTGATTCAGGTAGTCAAAGTTCAGGAAAATATTTGTCTTTGGTCTCTGCAAATGAATGGCTTGAAATTCAGCGACATTGTCCTCTTCAAAGGGAACCAAAGGAACCCAGTCCTGTTTCCTAGAAGAGCCTCAGAGGAGCAGGGGAGCCAATGTGATTTCCACAGAAGTGGCACCCTTCTTTCTGTTTTTGCCATTTAATGGAAAAAATAATTGTTTCCTCTTATTGTGCCTTTGCATCTTGGAAGCTTTGCAAAATGTTTTCTTGACCTCCTGGATTACTTGTGGAAGAGTTATGTGTATGACTTGAAGGAATGCACTAGTAGATAAAATACCTTCCTATAATTAAGACAAAAAATTTTGACCTGGCTAGTCCCTGTCTAATTGCTGGCACTGGGACCTTTTTCCTGAAATGGCTTTGGCTCCATTTGAAGGCCCTGATTTAGCAAATCATTTAAACACATGCTGCTGTAAAGCGGATGCGCTTAAGAGTTGCTGAAGTGCAACCCTACTTGGATGGGGGTTTGCTCATCCTCCTGTGTGTAACACTGCAGAAAAACATCTGGCTCTTTTTCTGTCTTGTGCACTGGGAGAAAAAACTTCAGCAAGCAGGTGGTGTCCCCTGTTACATTTCAACACAGAGAATACAGGGTAGTAGTACTTGGCACCAAGGCAAAACGCAAGTAAATATCATGTGGTGTATCTGTCTGTTACTCTAAAGCAAACATTAGGAAATGAATAGTCTAAGTAATTGTGCCCAAGAGGGCAGAGCATGGGCCACCACGATAGGGGCTTCCTTTGCTCAGAGGCAGCCGCCAGCACCGCAGGGTTCCCTTCAGAGCTGGCCGCCCTCCATCCATCCCTGCACAGGGCGGTGGCCCAGAAATAGCCATTTTCTCTGTTGGCTTTGTAAGCAGCATGGGAATGCTTCTCACACTGGGGACAGGACGCCAACTTATTTGCTCTGCTGAGCTTCCACACCTGATTCCCATCCTGCTGTTCCGTGCTCTCCTTCCAGCATCTGGTGAAGCAAAGTTACTCCCCTCCTGTGCCATCCTGAAGTGATTTGGCTGACACCAGCACGAAAACCAGCAGAGCCAGCAGTAACCAGTAGCTCTTCTGCTTTGCCTCAGGACGGCTTTTGTGCCAGCTAATGCTCTAGAAGATATGACTCCTCCTCAGTGCTGTGGTTATGTTGAAGTTTCTCCTGACAGTGGGATCTCATCCTGACATGGAGAAAAATGTCAGACTAGGGTCATTCAAGAGCACCTGAACCACTAATTGAAAAAACTCCAGAGTTGCTCTGTGTACCCAGCAGCTCTAGCATTGCTGGGTGGCATTTCTCTGAAGACGTCATCCTGCTGTTTTTGTAACTACAAACTCTGAGATGGACACAGGCACAGACGCATGATAGTTTCTCCAGATAGCCCTCCTCACGATGGCCATGAAAGGAGCAGAGGGCTGCCAGGGGGTCTGGCAGCAATGCGCAGGGCACAGACCCCCGTGGGTCACCTGCTCACAGCCACGCTGCTCTGGCACCATTCTGTCTCCTGCCTGAGCAACATTTGCTTCATCTGCAAGTGAAGGAAACCAGACAGCATCAACTGCAGCAGCTGAGGATCTCTTCTGAATGCCTGTGAGCTATGAGCCGGGCTTTTTCCCTAAGCCTGAGTGCTTCTGTGCCTAAGCTTTTCATCTTATATCATCGAATCGTGCATATTTTCATTACCCATATTGGTGCCTTATCCTCGTTGAGTAGCACAAGCTATTTCCCTCTTACTGCCCAAAAGAAGGGGCGGCGGAGGGAGGGGAGGAAGAGAAAGCAGGGGAGAATTTGTTGTCTCTTAGTTTGCCCTCCTGTCAATCAATCAGCAGCAATTCCTTTTAGATAATAACACACAAATATGTCTGTGCAGCTCAGCTACTGCTCTGCCTCTGAGAGAATCTGCTGGGACCAAGCTTGAAATCAGTGAGTTAACGAGCTGAAAGCACAAAGGAGAAGGGGGAGAGGGGAGGGGGAGGAGGGGAGAGGGAGAGCGAGAGATAAGTCTGAAGATCCAGTTCCTTCTCGAGCTCCGCTGGGAGTTAGGTGCTCACCTGAGCTGTACTTACAGCATCCCGGCTCTAGAGCCGTAAACGGGGGCATCCGCCGTGGCAGCACAGCAGCTTTGTAAGGGCAGGCAAGGCTGAGAAAGGAGGGAAAGCATCCGCAGTACCTGCTGTACCCACATCCTGTCGAGGTCTGCCTCAGGTCTGCCTTTCTCCACAGCCTTTCCCTACCTCTTCAGACCATCATTTTGGGTTTGAGTGCCTCATTGAAGCCCCATGCTAAAGCAGATGTGACTGTGCATATATACATGTATATATATAGCTATATGCATGTACATACATACACCCTCCAGGATGAATTCGAATGGACAGTTGCGGTGCAGCCTTTGACATGCAGTTTTGTGCCCAGTTACACCTCTGTCATGAACAGATCAGTTTTACCACATGAAAGGTTTGCAAATTGTTAGCACAGGGTCCCAGCAGTGATGGTCCCTTGTAAAAAGAGGGCAGCTCCCCAGGACGCACGGAGGCATCACCTGGGTGCAAGCCCTGCTGTCCGTGGCTTGCTTTTGTGTAAGGCGTACCCACCCGATTTTGGAGATCATCCCCCCCATTTTGCAGGCAGCACAAAAGGAACACAGAGTTTATTGCTTTCTCAGCTTCATAACAAAACCATCCAGTTCTAAAATTATCAAAGTGAAATGGAGGCTTGCTTAATGTGTGTGTGGGTGTTAATGGAGACAGAACCGCTCTTATAACTGCCTTAAAAGCTATTTTATAAAATAGTTTCATTGTCAGGGACTTTAAACATACAGGATTAATATCTTAACTGACTGTGCCTCATTTTGTATTATCTCAAGGACAAATTTATAAGATGATACACACTATTTAGTCTTTATAATACTTGCATCTGTAGCTGCCATGCTTTGGGAAAATTTTACCATCATTGCTACTTATAGAAACATATTAACTTGCCATAAACAACTAAAAATAAATTAATCACATTCACAAATATGTTAAGGAGTTAGCTACTATATATAAACTGCTAAAAGCAACCTTAAATCTATATGAAATGAGGCAAATATTGCTTAGAGATGTTAAATAACACATGTATAAATCAACTTAATTTAAAGCATCATTGAAACTACTAACGATATTTTGACTTGTAACATAAGGTTATGTATTTTACTAAAATTCTTCTACTGAAAATGTTTAGATTTTTTAAAATGTTACCATTTTTAAATGGATATTCTATTTCTTGAAATTTCATTTTAAGAGTTTGAATTGTATTATTAGGACATCTATACATTTTAATAGGTAACCTCGATGTGTTAAGAAGGAAAAGTAAAAAATGCTGATTATAGGATGCCTTAAACCACAGTATTTTTAAGAAATGTTTCATGCTTAGTAATTTTCTATGCATATCATAGGAATTCCTTGGCTTCTCCGAGCAAAGTTCTCACTGGGATGCTTGAGGGAAAGGAGACCTTTTCTATGAATGGACACAGAAAGCTGTCAGCTGTTTAGTCTTGCAAATCAAAGACAGAGAGTAGATATGTTTGTTGCCTGTGAATGTATTAGAGTAAAATTCCAAAAAGCTCTTTCATTGAGTGGGAAATACTGGCATAGAAACAAATACAGCATGTTAAGAAGACAAGAATTGACAGACCGGTGCAGCCCAGAGATCCTGTTTCTGATGCAGTGACACTTAACTAAGGAAGGGTACAGAAACTTATCCATTCTAAGCTATCCCCAAAACCCCTCAAGCATTTTGAAACATTATGGAAATCAAGAAGGATATCACAAAGCTCTGAGATTAAAGAGGGAATGTGATGTCCCAATTTTCTCAGAAAGGAGAGGTAAGCTATCCTTGTCTTCGTAGCTCACTGCAGCACCAGACACATCTCTCCTCTACTTTTTCTTGGCAGTGGTTCTCCGGAGCCTCGAAGGGAAGAGCATTCACTTTTCTGGTCTAAAAGAGCTGGATGTCTGTACAGAAAATGCATCAACATTCCTGACAGTAGGAGGAGAACAAAGAGGGAGGAAGATGCACTCTGCAGCAGGACTGATGCACACCCTGTGTTTTATTAGCTGTACAATATCTGGGGACACTGGATTACCCTCTGAAGATTGTCTCTGATCCATAGTGCTGGACCTAGGCACTGGCTCCATCTCTAAGGAGAAAAGGCACCAATTTATTCATCATTGCAGGGTGTATGCTGGGCACTTGCAATAAACTGCCTGTGGGGTTATGGATAAAACCGAAAGAGCCTGTTGTGGGAGATGGCATTCCTGTCACCAGTGTCCTCTGGAAGACACTTGGATACATGGCAGGGGAGGACTGTATAAGCCTTGAGAAGGACACTGGAGAGGACATCTGCTGGGAAACATGGTGTCAGCAGAAGGCATGCCCTTGCTGCAGACACAGCTCCTCATTTCAATGCCTTGGTCGCCTTTCTTGCACACTCATGCCTCTGTGACACCCTGCTCCATCACTGCTGCCTTCTGACTTCTTGGAGAATGGCCTCCAAACCAATTTTCCCCGAAGTTTGGACGCCAAAAAGGGGTAGCTGAATCATGGTTGTAGGTGAACACTCCATGAGAAGGAGACACACCTCCAGGAACTGAGGTTAATTCGGGAGATTCATTCTTCTCTTTCTTGACTATTGGGATGTTAAGGCAATTACACCCCTAATTTACAAGCTGCTCTTGGTGTGTTAATTGTAATGAGGATGACTCAGGCAGTGTAAGATAAAAGGTGTTATCAGCTATGTGCCAGCATTTGTCAGTTTGGTGGCATCTTTTATAGCTGAGATGGCTTCAGCCACACAATGACTAATGCTCCAGGCTGCTCTAAAGACTGGCTTGCTGAGGGACTGCTTAGACCTCCTGTTGCCACACTGCCCCCTCTCCTCTCTCCGCTTTGGGTAAGGGCTTAGCCCCTCTGAGCAAGCTGTTTTGTCTGCTAGTTCTCTTTTGGACCCCAGTCCCATCCCTGTAAATGAACATCATCACATTGCTGGAAATTATTCCCAAGTGCAGAATTGTTGTATTGAAGTTGTCTCAGGTTTGAATTCCTTTTTTTCTTTTTCATACCGTGATGGCTTTGTTGTACCAAGAGTGCTTTGCAAAGTAGCTTTTAGCCCAACCCTTCATGCCTGAAGCTCTCAACCATTTGAAGATAGCGATAGACTTAACTTCACGAGTTATAGCTAAAACATCTTCTTGGAAAAGTCCACATAGTCTGAATGATACAAAAAGAGCAGAGAAGGAGAAGGAGAAGGAGAAGGAGAAGGAGAAGGACAAGATGAGAAGGAAGGGAATTGTTCACCTTTTTATAGCTATGCCTTCTAAATGGTCTTCAAACTTTCTGTCTTTCACCTCTGGGTTTATATGTATTGGTGTTGTCTAAGCCTTGCTTTGAGCTCACAGACTTTCTTTACAGACTGCACCAATCCTCCGCTCTTCTAGTTGGGGAAAATCTGCTCATACACAGAAGACTCAGAAATCTGAGCTGTTATTGAAGGACAAGGAGAGAGATTTAAAAGGTAAGCAAGGAATTGGCAGACTAAGGGATAGTTGAGGTTAGACACACTGATAGCAGCAATAGCCACCCACGTCTAAAAATACCTTGTAAGATTATGTTGAGCCCGAGGCCTCTGTGTGAGAGCTATTGTCATATGAAAACAATGTCTGCGACTTTCAAGGCAAGTGTAGTTGCTGTTTTGCAAAAACCTTCATCTGAAGAACTTTTCTATCTTCTCCTGTTGCCTCATGCTCTTAACTCCCATCATGTTTTTGTTTTTTCCACTGTTTAATGTTTATCTTCCTTTGCAAAAATAGAAGTCAGATGGGAAACCATCTTTTCTGGGCATTCCCACAGTGCATATTTGCATTTTTGAGCAGTATCTCAAGAGCACAGAGCTCTTCAGATAATCTGAAATCTCAGGGGTTATGCAGGTAGCAATCACAATGCTATGCACAACCATGCCTGGCTATCCCAGCAAGAATGAACAGCACAGATACAAAACAGACTGACTGAAAGTGCTAAGGTTAGCTAGCAACTTTACCCCAACAAATATATGTAGTCTTGGCTCCTATAAACGGCAGACTAAAGGACAATCATAGAGCCACAGAATCATAGAATGGACTGAGTTGGAAGTGACCTTAAGATCATTTAGTTCCAAGCCCCCTGCCACAGGTTCCATCCAACCTGGTCTTGAACACTTCCAGGGATGGGGCACCCAGGATTTCACTGAGCAAACTGTTCCAATGCCTCACCACCCTCACAGTAAAGAATTTTTTCCTAATATCTAAACCTACTCTCAGTTTTAAACCATTCCCCCTTGTCCTGTCACTAAATGCTCTTGTGAAAAGTCCCCTTCCTTTCTTGTAAGGTCCCTCCAGGTATGGAAAGGTCACAATTAGGTCCCCCCAAAGTCTTCTTTTTTCTGGGCTAATCAACCCAAATTCTCTCAGCCTTCTCCATAGGAGAGGT
>VZRS01000224.1:218199-305592 GCA_013398055.1 Ifrita kowaldi | reverse complement strand
GCCTCTGTAGATGCTGGAGGTTGCCCCAACCCAGGTGCAGCACCTTGCACTTGGCCTTGTTGAACCTCATGAGATTCCCCTGGGTCCAATGCTTGAGCTTGTCCAGGTCCCTCTGGATGGCATCCTGTCCTTCAGTGTGTCAACTGCACCACTTGGCTTGGTGTCACCTGCCGATGTGCTGAGGGTGCACTCAATAGTGACATCCTGGGGTGGGGATCTCTTTCTCTCTTGTCCAATCACAGTGCATTTCAGGCTATATTTTACAACCTTGGGTAAAATGAGAGTGTCATCAGTTTCCAAGAAAATCTTTAATCTGAAAATGCTTCAAAAATTTCAGAAGACCATCATGTAATCTGACAAATTACAGCACCTCCAGAGGATTCACTCAACTTGAAACACNTGAAAGGTCACAATTAGGTCCCCCCAAAGTCTTCTTTTTTCTGGGCTGATCAACCCCAATTCTCTCAGCCTTCTCCATAGGAGAGGTGCTCCATTCCTCTGATCATCTTCATGGCCCTCCTCTGGACTTGCTCCAACAGGTCCATGTCGTCTCGNCTTGGCTTGGTGTCACCTGCCGATGTGCTGAGGGTGCACTCAATAGTGACATCCTGGGGTGGGGATCTCTTTCTCTCTTGTCCAATCACAGTGCATTTCAGGCTATATTTTACAACCTTGGGTAAAATGAGAGTGTCATCAGTTTCCAAGAAAATCTTTAATCTGAAAATGCTTCAAAAATTTCAGAAGACCATCATGTAATCTGACAAATTACAGCACCTCCAGAGGATTCACTCAACTTGAAACACTTCTTTTATTTTTCTTTTTTTTTTCTAATTTATCGTCAGTCATGACATGAAAAGGTGATAAAAGTGCCTCCCCTCCCCTTGCTGAAATGAGAAGTATCCAGTTTCTCCAATGCTGAGGTTCCGACAGGCCAAATAGTAGGGAAAAAGGATTTGAGGAGGTTTTGTTGGTTTGTTTGTCTGATTTTTTTCCTGCCCACATGAGGGCTGGGACTGCATTTAAAAAGACACCATCAACTTTAGAGGATAGAAATGCTCCAGAAGAAGCCAGTGGTGAAAGGACTTCACCAGAGCCCACCAAGAGCCAGACTGTTGCTGGGACCAGTCTGGCTCTGGGTGGGTCTTAAGTAACACGGGCAGGAGGAAGATTTCTGTAGGAGGGGAAGATTTCTGTAGGAGAGAAAGATGCTAAAACAAGCATCTGCCACAAAACAGGAGTCGAGTGTCCTGTTTGTACAACCCCTGGCTTGTGTCCAGCCTTTAACCTCCCAAATTCCTGCAGATTCGGTGTGCAGAGATCAGCAATGCCTGGCTCTGGCTGAGCCTTGGACAGCTTTTTGGACAACTTTGCTCAGCACCACTGATGCCAGCAAAAATCCCTGCCTCAAGGTTTTCAACTGGAACCACTCTTTCCCGGTGTCTCGTTTTTGATAAATTAGAGCTAAGCAAGCAGCCGCCAAAACAGATTTAAAGGAGCCCCAATATAAACAGGAACATTTTGCTGCTGTTTTCACTTGGCTGGACCAAACACAGCTGCCTGTTGAACTGGGTAAACAGGGAGCAGGGCAGTATTACACTTCAGTTCTTTATCAGGGTTCAAGGCAAACCTTTCCCTCCTTTTTTTTCCTGTGTTGTGCATATTTTGGAGTTCTTTTTATAAGTCAATTTTATTTTAAGTTTCAGTTTGGGTTTCTGGAAAATGAACTAGCTGAAGCTGATTGTGAAATTACTCCCCAGAAAAAGGTAAACAGGAATCATGCAGAAATGCTGACAATGGAAAGAGGTTTACACATGAAATCTGTTATTTCAAAGATTATCCTTTGGTTACTAATTATATACTTACATGTTTTAAGGTCTGTGTGCTGCAAATAAACTGGAGTTGCAAATCTGGCATCCTGGACCAGATCTACAGTTGAGCTGATTCCCCTCCTGCTTACAGTTGTCTGGGAGAAGGGCCAAGCAGGGTGGTCAGGGTTTCATGAAGGGGAGTGGTAAGAGGTCCACCTTCACACAAGGCCCCCAGTCCCACTACGGGATGGAGATTTTCTAAACATGGAGTGTATTATGTCTTGCACAATGTTTATTCACCATGAAGAACTTCTGATATTCACCTCGCACGTGCTCAGTGGTGTTTCAAAACTTGTTGAGATGCTGGGTCAGGCCACCTCTGTGCTTCCCACAGCTTGATTATACATGACAGGAAAACACTTCTCTTGCTCACTTATTGATTTTCCCACCTTATAACATCAGTGGATGTATTTACTGGGTTTCCATACTCTGACATTATAGCACATCCTTTCAGAGGAAAAAGTGCTTATAGAACAGCATTATATGCTCAATTAAATCATGTTTCTCAGGCACTAGATACAAAGGGATGGTCCCTGGCTGTTTGATGTCCCAAACTGCCCCCAGTTTGGGTAGACAAGGCTACAGACCAGGGGCAGTAGATCTTATTAAAAATTACAGATTGAGCCTCTCCATGTGTGTCAGCTGCTCGAGTCTCATTATCCTCTCTCTGGTCCTTCCCAGGACTCAACCCAGTATGTCTGCGTGTCTCTAGTACCAGAGACCCCACACCTGAACCCAGCAATTCAGGTATGGTGTCACCAGTGCTGAGAAGAGTCACCTGCCTCATCCTGCTGGGAATACTTTGTTGCAATACAGCATGGGATAACATCGGCCTTTTTGTCCCAAGGACACACTGTTGACTCGTGCTCAACTTGATGTCCATCAGGACTCTCAGGTCCCTTTCTGTCATGCTTCTTTCCAGTCAGTCAGCTCCAAGCTAGTACCGCTGCAGGACTGTGCATTTCCTTTCTGAACTGGATGCTCCTGCCAGCCCATTTCTACAGTCCTCTGGACAGCAACACAGTCCTCTGTGTATCAGCCACTCCTCCCTGCTTTGTATTTTCTGCACTCCAGGGACAGAAATTCGACATCAAAGGAGGTGAGCAGCCCTCATCAGACCATACAGGAAGGCTGCGTAAAACCAGAAACTGGCTTTAATCACCAAGTATCCTTTTGGTGCAACAAACCTTCTGTTTAACACACAGCGAGTCTATTTCTTAACAGTTTGCAGGAACACCACATATTTCCTTTCTGGATTATTTTCATTATCACTGCAACCCACAATGAGTTGCAGCAGGGCAAAACTACAAATCAGTTTTTCCTCTCTTGCAATTTTTATCTAACAAGATAGCTTGGTGTAGAAGAAGACCCATTTGCCCCTGGCATTTGCTGGAGTTGCTGGAGTGAGGCTCCAGTCTGACCATCACACCTTCCCCCTGCCTTCTCCTGCTGAGCATCCCAGTGTCTCAGTCTCACCCGAGCCCTCTGAAGTTTTCCTGACTCCTGTTAACTCTGCCAGCCTCTAAACATTCCTCCACCCCAAAAGGCCATGTTCCTGCACTTTCTTCTCTCTGCATGGTGCTACTCCTTAATGATCTCTAGCAATAAACAGGAAAGACAGGAGAGTGCAGGAAATGCCCTCCCAGATCAGATCAGATCAGAGTCTGTATGTGCTGGATCTCTGGGGACAGCACACTACTCTTGGTACCACCCAAGGCCCACTGTCCTTGTAGTGCCCCACACAGCAATTGTAGGATTATGGAGGTTAGAGGGTACATCCTGGGTGCTTTTCTTTAGGACCTGTTTATTGACCTGTTGTTCATGACGTTTTTCTCCAGTCCCTTTGCATCTGGTGGTACTGTCCATCTCCACAACCTTCAGTGGCAGCAAGTTCCCAAATACCTCTAACTGCTGTGTAAAATTTTTCTTGCTACTCTCTGTTATAAATTCATTCATATTTCACTGAGTGCCCACACTTCTGCTACTGATGGATCAGGTGAACAATAGCTTTTTATTCCCCTTACTATAACCTTCGTGTTTTGTAAGATTCTGTCATCTCCTTCCTCAGCCTTCTCTTCTCCAAATTGAGGTGATCCAGCCTTTTCAGTTTCTTCTTCATAAACAGTTTGCTCCATTCTCCTCATCATTTTAATTGCCATTCCCTATATCTTTTTTCATTCTACTTTATCCTCCATCAGATGTGAAGAACACACACGCTCAGCTGCAAGAGATCCAAGGGTGCACCAAGGTTTTACAGTGTGGCTGTTTCTACCAGTGTGAGATGTAGGGTCTATCTATTAAAAACAAAACAACCAACCAAAAGAAAATAAAAATCCCCACCAAAACAAGTACAGACAGCCTCAGAAGGTCATCAATATTCTAAAATACCTGTGAGTAAAAGCAACACTGAACAAGAAATAGAAGAGCCACTGAAAAGTGAATTTACAGCCTAGTGAGCACAGGAAGAACATGGTGCTAAGGGCAATTAGAGGTTTGATATTGAGGCCTTAGGGAAGGCACTACCTGGCGCAGTGCCATGTGGTAAAGAAATCCCAGGTAGCTCCAGGGGGCAAGGAGCCAAGAGATAGGTAACAGGAGAAAGGGCTTGAGCAACTGCAGGGTGCAGGAAGAGCGGGAAATTAACTCAAAACCTTCTCTTCTAGGTTTCATGGCTGTTAAAAGAAGCAAACAAACCAATCAAACAAACAAACAAAAAAAACCCCCCAGAAACAAAAACAAACCAAGGAAAAGGCTAAAAAGTAAATCCCCTTTTTTGGAGAATACACCTTAATGGTCTTCAAAATAAAGAACTTAGAGGAAAACCCACCCTGAACCTGAATTATCACAGTGAAAAGTAACTGATTGAAAGTAGTAACAACTAACAGTGGAGCTACTTAAATTCAGATTACCACAGGGTAAATTCCCAGTGCAAGTGCTTATGACTTTATGAAAGCAATCCAATTAGTCACAAGTGACTAGGACTAAGGATTAAAATCAGCCACTGTGGGAGAAGGCTAAAAGATACAATCTGCAGTTTGTGACAGAAGATGATGCTCCTGGAAAAGAGCACAAAGGCAACGAGACTTTACAAGGGAAGGGAGGTAAAAGAGGGAAACTGCATTAGCAACAAAAGAAGGGAGTCAAAGTGACAAGTTAAAGAGAGTCAGATAATTCTGATATAGAAAAGATAAAGGCAGAAGAAGAGAAGAAAATAGGAAAAGGGTATATAATATAAAAAAAATCTTCAGCTATTAGGTAAAAGATCTTAAGGATTTATAGGACAACCTAGGTGAGGGTAAACATCTGTGCCACCTCTACTCCCATTCCCCATCTCTACTCCCCATGACCAGCTTAACAATGTCTTTGTAGGGTGAACCAGCAGTGTAAGGGGCTGGAGAAAGCCAGTTCTGCCTGTAATGTACAAGAAATAATTATTTAGACATCAGATACAGCTCTCAGTGAAAACTTCAATCTTCCTAGGTGGAAAATGAAGAAGTAATTTCTTTCAATAAACATGAACAGCAGCAAAAATGTAAGCAAAGCCTTAAAGCTACAATTACTTTGGGCCAACTCTTAGGCAGGGCTAGAACTGTGGTCCCGTAGGTGCACATAACCCTGGGATTGTCCTCCACAGGCACATATACATGTTTTAGTCCCGAGCTACCATCTGAATAATTTGATGCTAGGCTGTTTTTTCTGGCTTTAAGACCTCACTTAGTATTTAAGTATACAGCTATTCTTACCACTTTACTACCTCATAATCTTTGCTAAATGGTGTTTCAGATGAGGACAGAGATCTGGCATCCATCTACAACACTGCTGCAGAGGCAGAATAAGAAGGGGAGGTAAGCATGTTTAATCTCCTGCCGCAAGAAGATGCAAGGGGGGCATCCCGAGGGGGTCCAAGCGGAGCCTCCTCCTTGCCATCCTTCTGCAGCTTATAGCCGGATAACAGGGCACAAATACAGCGGGAAGATTCAGACTGGACCGCCAGCATCAGAGTAATAAAATATCTGCTTATTTAGAGCTGTGGTTTCGGATGCGAATATGCAGCAGAGAGGCCCTTTCCTCACACACGGGTGTGTTCAGGCTCCTCCCACCCCGCCAGGGCCGGTGCCTATTCTTGACTCCAGTCGGGTGTCTACAACACCCAGAACGGGGGAACGGAAGCACAGAGATTAAGTGGCTTCCCCACCAGTGGTGACGACCACGAAAGAAACCCAGATTTCCTGCTTTGCTCTGCAAACCTCTCCTCTGCTTGTCCCCCTGCTCCAAGCAAACAGCTCCACACCACTAGCAAACAATGGCATCAGGACTGCTGGAGCTCAGGCAGGGCAATTTCCATCTGTTCTTCTCACTTCCCTTTCTCTTCCCACAGAGCTCACTGACTTCTAGTGCCGGTGCCAAAAGCAGGAAGGGTCCCACTGGCAGAGCTCCAGAGTCCCTCCAGCTTCTGCACAGGGACAGGGGACAGGCACAGGCCCACCTGTCTCCATCACCTGCAGGCTGTATCATACAGCCTGTGGCACTGCAGTCGGGAACAAGGATCGTGCCGGCTGTGCGGCTTGGAGGCTTATGGAAAGGTGACTCCGGTGTTTTCTAAATGAAGGGGGTTTTGTTTGTTTGTGCCTGGCACGTGAACATCTGCAACACACTGTATTGATGTTTCTGACACAGATGGGCCTGTCTGAACTGTCATTACCTGAAACCTGAAAAGCCTTTATTCTTGCCTGCCATTCCTAACTTCGTGGCAGGATCCTTCACTCCGGTATGATCATTAGCTCCCCGTTAATTCCTCCTCTCTGTTTCATTGCTCAGTGAGTACCCTCTGATCTTGCCGCTCACTCTCCCTCCCTCTCTGAAACCGTGGGAGAAAAAGTGCCCCCCTATCTGCAGAAATACCTTTCCCTCCTTCCCTGTGTCCCAGCAGCCTCCACACGGTCCCGGTCCCCATCGCCCAGGCCACAACCACCACCTTTATCTGAGCTTGCCAGACTTTCCTCCGACTTTTCACTCTGCCATGAAAGTCTAGAGCAGCTTCCTGTCATATTTTCTGGGCCACTTGTATCTTAATTTCTGCCTCAAGTAATCTCTGCCTCTGGTGAGCATTTTCCATGTCATGTCTTTCTGCAAACCCTATCTTTCCTTGCTCCCATCCCTCACACTTCCTCTGATCCTACTGAATGTCTTCTTTACTGACTTGTGATTTTAGAGTTTCCTGTTCTCAGGAGCTGGGATCTACAGGCAACAGGATACAATCTGCCAAGCCAAATTGCTTTTGACCTTCTGATTAAAGTATTTAAGCCAACCCTTGCTCTGTTGCACTCAAAGTGTACACTGTTGTACATGTTGTTTTCTCCTACTTTCTTTCTCCATCAGGCTTTTTGGACCAAAACCTGCTTGTGATCATTGCTGCAGTTAAGGCTTTTCACAAGGAATCAGTCACAAGCAACGTATTTAACAGCTTGACTCTAAAATAACAATGTGTATATAGGAGACTCGTAAAGAAGTTGCAAATGTTCTCTATTATGTCTTGAAACTAGAAAGAATGGGCATCAAATGAAAATGTGGATCTAAATTCACAGCACTGAATGTATTTCCATTTTGCATAGCAGAAACCAGGACACAAAGTGAAGATTAAGCTTTAAATATATGGACTATTAAAAAGTACGTTTTAGAAAACAGATAAATGGAAAATAACTGTACCTGTGCATTTCCATGTTCTGTGCTCTTTTAACACCACGCAGCATGAATATCCAAGTTACACAATTAATTATTAAATTAGTCTCTTTTCCCTTTTAGGAGGGGATCAAAAATGCAGTGAATAGATTAGTTTTAACTGAGATTAATGGGAGATTCTCTGAAAGAATAGACACTGGCCAATATACATATACAAATTTTTGCTTGTATTTTTAACACACTGAAATGCAGAAAGAAAGATTTTTTTTCTACTGGGCTGTTAAAAACTCAGTCTGCCAGTGGTCATCTCCATGGAGAGAGCTGGATTGGGAGTTTTCCTCTAAGCACATTTGCTGGATTCAGCACTTGACCAGAAGAATGTTATTTCTCTGTCTTCAGTTGCAGCCAGAAAACCTCAGATGTGATGGCACACTCTTAGAGGTTATTCCAAGATTGTACCTCTGCTGAGAAACCAAACTTCAAACGAGCTGCAGCCTTTCACATGCCTGTGGGATGGAGGTCACGAGAACATACCTATGCACATGTCCCCTCCCTTTGAATTCACCTGCTGAATTTGAAAGATATACATGCAGTAGGATTACTCGTATGCTGAATTGTGTGCATAAGTTTCTACAGCTTTGGGAACTCAGCGGAAAAATAAACTATGAAAAAATCAGGCAGTCCCATACTTCCCCTTCTGCCACTCCACCCACTTCAGTCATCTGCAACAGAGCTCTGAGCTGATTCTGGTTTCCACTTAGGCAACACTTGCAGAAACTTTTCTAGACCAAGAACATCATGACTACAGAAAATGCATCCAGGGTAAGTGTACTTGGGAACCTAAAAGCTTTCTGCTTCTGTAAATCTCAGTACCCAAACTGCACATTCTAAATCCACTGAATTTCTGCATTCATAAAATGAATAAAATCAATCTCAGAAGTGCTGGTGCTGGTCCATTCTCCTTTCTCAGAAGTGTGTACTTACCTGGTAAGAAAATACGACTTCAGGGGATGGGAGAAATGATGCCTACTAAATCACGTAAAGTCATGTCTACTCAGGACTTTGGGGTTTGCACTGGCTGTTGAGTTTTTCAGATGGAGGAGACAGATGTATTTAGAGGGTGTCAGCCTCATTTTTGCTGTACAAAGTCCCGTTGCTGTGGCTGCAGTCAGTGTAAGCACCTGTTGAATGAGGAGTGTGGAGCAGCAGGCTGCTCATGAGCTGGGCTCCAGGCTGGCACTTGCAGAGCTTAGGTCTCATGACATCCCAGACATGCTGAGAAGGATATTGCTCAAAAATATCTAGGAAAGGCTGCAGCCTACACATTCTGTCCAGAAAAACACAGACAAGAGTGTGTGTATGTACCTGGCTGGTCAAGTGCCCATCAAATTATTTTGCTTCTGCTGTGATTGTGGCATTTAAGAGTATCTTAGGTTGTACTGGGATCTCTAGTTAATTAAAGCTATGCCAGCCCAAACAAACCCAGCTTCCAGTTTGCAGATAGCTGTCTCCAAGCTGGTGACCACTGTGGTGTCTGTGGGGGGAGATAAGAAATTCCACAGCACAGTTAATCTCTTCTGAAGCAATTTTTCTTGACCTGATCAGAAGAGCATCGCTCTGAGCACCAAGTCCTGTGCTCAGGAGGTGTCTTTGGGCCTCAGGCACCTACTGGACTTCAAGTTAAGTACATGTTTACATTCCCACGAAGTCACTTGGTCTTAATCATATGCTGAAGAGCTTTGCAGAGTTGATCCAAAGTCTAATAATGTAGCGGGTGTTTGGAGGTAACTGCAAAGGCTTGCAATAGAGAGGTAGAAAAGAAATCAATTGCTCTCCATGTAACACTGTTACATTATTTATCCCCCTAATTAATTTACTAATCTACCTGACAGATGCAGCTTTTATTTTCAGCTGTTTCACTTGTGATCTCTTTAGCTGTTTTCTTCCCTGAAGTTAGCCTGAGTAAATATTTGACTTTGTCCCCTAAGTCACTGCATACCGTTGTGTAACCTAATAAAACCTTTTATTTCATTAGCATCAGTCTATCTAATGTCCCGGACTAATTGAGAGTGGATTTCCAAGAACAAAAAAGGAAGAACATGTTCACAACCACAGACACTTCCTCACCTGTTTATGAAAGACAACACAGGCTCTGCAGGACAGAAAAAATACCAGTAAAAAATACCACATCTCACCTTTCTACAATTTTCTCAGCCCATATCAATTCCCTGAAGTAAAAGCCACATCATTCAGTGTTTACATAAAAATGTAAGCTTTAAAGTAAGGTCGCTACTTTCCTCTGCCCAGTAGGGATTACTGGAACAGATTCTGCACTTCCCTGTGTGGAGATCACCTCCCTCCCTGGGCTCTGCTTTAGCAATCAGGAGGGTGGGAAGTGTTCCAAAGGTCCATGCTGGGGGCCCCAGGGCTGGACACAGTACTCCAGGTGGGATTTCACAAGAGCAGATTAGAGGGGCAGAATCAACTCCCTCACCCTCCTGGCCATGCTGCTTTCAATGCAGCTCTGGGTATGGTTGGCAGTTTTCAGTCCTTTTGTCATAGAAACATAAAACTCAAAGGACTTTCTAAACTGATCCCATTTCTTTAGAAAGCTGACAGGTTTTTATCACTACTGTGATATTCCTGAGTGCTGCCACGAAGGCCTGGGGAAGGGGATCCACAGAAATTAATGTATTTTATAAATAACGAAATGGTGCATGAGCATGTTCAAGTAGAAATTAATACTGAAACCAAAGAGAGCACAGCAAGGATACAACATTCTCAGGTTCAGAACCCTTTCCACATCAAAGTACTGGCAAGCTGATCTTGGCATTTGCTTGGGTCACTGTCCTGGAGGCCCATGGGGTACATGAGCTCTGCCTTGCAACGTTAGCAGGGCTGCTGTAAGAAGACACCCAGTGTGTACTGCTGGGGTGGACTGGAGCACCAGACCTGAGGCACAGGTTTCTCTGTGAGCCACAGGTGGGGATGGATCTTCACAGGGATAAAGGTTTGTTGTCCCCACAGTATTTAGGGATGAGGCAGCAGGGCCACCTGATCCAAAGGTAGAAGGGTTGGACTTGCCACTCAGATTTCTGACTGAATGGCTGCTGAAGTGGAGGTTTTATTTCACGTACATGAATCAAGTAGCTTGTCTGGTAATTTGCTTGTACTTTCTTTTCAGCTGAGAAGGAGATGGACAGCCCTATCCCAAGCTGTGAGTTGTACTCAGGACAGTGGTAATAGAGGCAGCAGAGGAACTGTCCTTCGTATGCAGGGACAAGTCTCTCCTGCTGAAGTAGGCAGGTGTCCTCAGAGCAAGGTGGGGAAGGGCTGGAGAGGGCAGATCTGCTTTACAATCTCTCCAGTGGGGGCCCTGGGAGCTGGAAGTGTGACCAAGGCTTCTTGTCACCTCTGTGTCCAGGAGACTTGAGGTCCTTTGAAACCACTGGATGCAGTAATTTGTGATCAGAAATGTTGCACTTGGACAGTTTCTACAATGGAGGGTACAAGGAGAATCAAGAAACTGGGATGACCATGCAAAATTGCTACAGACAAAGACAAGACCACTAAGGATTTTCCCATAACTTGGTCCTTCTGAGGAGCATTTTCTGAGACATTTCTAAGGGAGAAGACCTTTAAGAGATTAGCCAGTTTTTTAAGTGCTATCCTCGGAAAATCATTCATAAATTCCTATTAAAAGTTCATG
The DNA here is from genome assembly GCA_013398055.1 of Ifrita kowaldi. Lineage (NCBI taxonomy): Eukaryota > Metazoa > Chordata > Aves > Passeriformes > Cinclosomatidae > Ifrita > Ifrita kowaldi. Next base: position 294,336 of record VZRS01000224.1, on the reverse strand, counting down.
AGGCTGCCATGCTGCAAACAAGGACACCAAAAAAACTAAGGAAAACAGGAAAAAATTATGATAATAAAATATATGTCCTCTTTAACTCTTACCCACTTCTGACTTTCTGATCTTTCAAGGTCAACTGCAGAGCCAAAGAATGATCTCATGCCCTGCCTCTACAGCCTAGCACTGCTGCCAGGACCCCTCTCAGAGCCAAGACTCAACGGAGCTTCAGCCCCATGCTCTGCCCTGGCAAAACTTGCCCTCACCCAGTGAAAGGTGTGTGGCTGGCCAAGGACCGGCACAGGACACACCCAGACAGCTCTATTTTCTTCTCTTTTCACTTTCTCTGTGACTCCTGGAATGTGTTTGCACATGGTGGAAAAAATGCAGAGAGCAGGGAGAAGCAGCCAGGAACGTCACCCTCCCTGCCGGCGCTCAGCTCCGAGGTTGGTAGCTTGTGCCAGCGTTGGTAGCCAAAAAAGCTGGAGGAGACCTGGATGCCTGGAGCAGGTGAAACATCCAGAGATGAGATGAATTTTTGGGGTAATCCTTTATTTTTTTTAATTAAAAAAGGGAAATTTATCATCTGCACAAGCTCAGTTAACACAGGCTTGCAGTGAGAGGCAAAATCCGTTTTGATCAGAAAACTGCAATGAGTACAAAATATTTCACAAACTTTCAAACCCATCTTTTCCTCCCCTTTTTCATTAATGGGCATCTTTTATCCTGTCCTAAGCAACAGTAACAAGACTAATTAGTTTAACAAGTACAACAAATGGTTTTACTGACAAAAAGAACCCTTTGAAATATACATTACATTCACAGAGGATTAAATTACACCCTATTATCCATTTTCCATAAAATAAAGATTACTTTGATAAATCACAACTAATGTTATCGTTGGCTGATAAGAACTCTCCACTTATTTGTGTGGCTTCTATAAATAGTGTGTTCTGATTCTTTTTCCTCCCTAAAATAGTCAATGATACAGTCTGCTAGGCATTTTCCTGCAATTTGACAATACCACATCTGTGAACGAGGCAGCAAGTGAAAGCTTCATTGTCTGAATATGAAACATGCAACAGTCTCTTTCTTTTCCATCAGCTCCTCTGCAGTAATCTATCAAACACCTTTCAGCCATATCTTGCTCCATCAAGGTTTCCTTACTGCTAAAGCAAGGCAGTCAAAACAAACTCCTTTTGTAAGGAGCAAAGCCTTTGTGGTTCACCTTTCCATTGCACGCGAAGTCTGCGTGATGACTGTAGCATGAGGGAGTCGTACCCACATTCAGGCTGTAAGATATGTACAGTAATGTACAAAAGTGTGTATTTCCAGGTCTAAAGGGCTCCTTTGTGCTTTGTCTTTCCTTAGCTTTGCACCAGAGGATTCTGCAGATTGCTGGAGATCTACCAGCACCATCTCTGGGCGGATGAACAGTTGGTTGAGGACCAAGCCAGAAGCAATGTCTTGTGTTTACTTCAGACCTGCAGAAGCTCTGCACAAAGTGGCTCTTTACTAAAGGATGGAGATAGTTAGGATATTGGAAAAAGATCTTTGTGTGCCAAGAGGTTCACCCACCCTTTGAGCATCTGGTAATGACGTACACCAGGCATGGACATCCCCACTGGATCACAGCTCGGCTGCCTCACTGGGCAGCCAACAGCCAGCTCAGCACAGCACCGCAGCACATGAGCACCTTTAAAAAACTTCCAAGGAGTTTGATTCTGAAAAACTGAAGTTGGTTTCCTACTGTGTAGTGGACCACCAGAGAGACCTGCCCTCATACCCCTCAGGACAAATATCCAAGTTCAAATTATATTCATTTCCCATATTTTGAAATTCTTTCACGACACACATTTGCTCTGAGTTCAACTACTGCTTTGTATGCATTGGGTGCCTCAAAGCATCTCATTTTACTCTAAATATTCAAGGGTTAGAATTTGTGTAGCAGTTGCTGGATTGGCTTGAAATTAAGTTTGCAAAGTTCTTGAGACTGGTGGGCAAAAGATGCAGCAGCTCTGGAAATCTTTAACAAGAAAATTCAATATGTGAGTTGAGTTATATGATTTTTGAAAATTCTCTGAACTACTCACATATAGCATCAATTTACCACCCATCTGCAGCATCTAACCCTACCCAGGCCATTTTGGATGGGTGCCCTCATCATAAGTAAATGTCTCTTTTCCTGCATTTTCCCTCACAAGCAGGTGGCAGTGGATTTCAAATAAACCCACACCCATGTCTGTGTTCCTTTCTGGAGGGTGTGTTTTGCTCATGGAAGTATGTCTGACCTCTTTGTTTAATTTTCAAAATTTTATAAGCGTCCCACCCCCTGCGTTGCCCGCAAAGTGACTCAGCAAGCCAAGCAAAGGGATCAAAGAACAGATAGAGTTTTTTACACGAATGGAAAAGTTTAGCAGTTCTGAAAGTATTTTCCCTCAACACTTATTTCAAAACATTAATAAAAATAATTACAGCTGAGTCTAACAGACAAAATGCAGGGCTAGAGCCATAAATCTTAGAGAACAGGGAGGAGCACTCTGAAATGCTGCAAAACAAATAGATTATCACCTTTCCAAACCTCCGCAAGATTCTCTTTTCCTGTAATAGAAAACAAAAAATCACCAAGGCTGGGCTGCTGCTTGCTTGCTGTATTTAAAACAACTTTTATATTGTATTTCCTCAGTGGTGGGCACATTTATAAAGCAGGCAGGAGAATTGCACATGTAGGAGAGAACACACAGGAATTGCCACCAGCGCAGATGAACCACCTTGGGTCCAACCCAAGCCCAACTCCGTATCTTGCTGCTCACTGGATATTCTGTGGGTGATAAAATCCTGGGAACCTGATTCTGTTTCAGGGACTCATGTACTGGAACCAAAGGTAAGGTCCTGATGTAACAAATGGAGGAAGATCCAGACCTTGGAGACCTCAGAGACCCCTTATGTACATGCCACAGGGATAAACTCCTCCTTGCTTATTTCATCTCCTGCCTCCCATATTTTGCACTGATTTATGCACAGCTGCTAAATTCAAAAGAGAAGGAACAGACCTGCCCCATCTCATACTACACAACAGTCAGAGGGCTGGGTGCTCGCCAGGAAGATGGGATATGTCGATTCCAAACTCCTTTGGCCCAGAACCCAGCTCTCCCACTTCCCAGGAAAGTGCTCTTTGTACCAGACAACACATCTGTTCTCAGAGCGGGGCTGTCAGGGTGTCACACACAGGCAGTGCTGCCTACTACGGGCAGTGTGCAAACCCCTCTCTTTTCCCCCCTGCCCCAGTCGCTGCCCAGCACAGAGCGGGGAGTTGCTCTCTCCAGGAAAAGCCACGTCCCTCCAGGAAAAGTGATAAGGAGCAACACCAGAACGGCTCACTGACTCAGCCCAGCCACAGGAGCATCTCTTCAGGCATGGGATGCTCAAGTCAGACCTGCAGTAACTGGTCTGAAAATGGGCCAGGTACTGACACCCAGAGGGATTTCATTTACTGCAATGCTTATGGATCCTTCAGCTAATCAGGGGACTGCAGCTTCAATGTTCCTAGTGTGGAAATCATGGGAATTTGTAAAATTAAAGGGTCAGAAATGCCAAGATGGAAAAGGCAGGTCATAACCCAACCATGTTTTCCTTCCTACTCTTAGGAAGGCAATCAAGAAGAAATAATAACATGGAAGACAGAGTCAGTAAATCAAATATTTTTATTGATGTCCTTTCTTACTTGTGACCATTGGTCATTAACTTTTATTGCACAGACCAAAATTAGCAATTGACTTTGATTTTCCTAAATTACAACTTCTATAGCTTTTGCATTTTTACCAAGAGAAGACAAAATAATGAGTAAGTCTCTACATGGAATCAAAGATAGGAAGTAACTTCTCAGTAATCCTCATGCAAACTACTGATTATTGGAGATTGAGGTTGAGTATTATTTCAGGAGAAAGTTCACTCTTATGAATATTCTCATCTCAAGCTAATTTATAGTCCTTTAACAACTGATGTAATTTTCATATATTAGATAATAATTACAGGCATATTAAGCAATATTAACATTATTAAACAACAAGGAACAGCCGCCTGAATGTATACTATGCAGTGCAAAATCTGAGTAATATAAAGAGCCTTACCTGGTAATTTTCCATTAGAGCTTTACTCAGCTTCTAGAATTTTTTGTCTTACAGGTCTAGAGATTTTAAACAGAATAAATCTAACATTCATATTTACAGAAAGATTTATGCCTGGCCCAAGAACTCCAGGGACACTTACACTTTCTATACCAACAAATTACTCCCATTTGGAAAAGGAGCTATTGCTTTATTGTGGCATTACCACAGAAGCTGTTTTCGGAGCGCACTGAATGCATTTTGTGCAATGAGTTTTCCAAGAGGCTAAAATGTATTGCTGCTGCTCTTTATGTCTTGCTCTTTTGCAAGCATACACTAAACTGCAGACTCGGCTGCCACCAAGTATGTATTTTATATGTGGACTATTACTACTAATAAAAGTAAAATAAGTTATTCAATATGAATGACTGCTCCTCTCCCCCTTGATGTACATAAAATAAGCCACATATAATGTGAGAGTAAACTCAGGTGACTGTAATAACTCCGTGGCACTCCTACAGTAACAAAGAGAAGAAAAAAAGTGAAATGCTTCCAACAAAACAGTTCGCTTAAATTATCCTTTCAAAACAAACAAACAAAAACCCTAGTCACAAATCCATTTTACTAACTTTTTGTTTCCTAAGGTTTCTCTTGAACAACACTTTCCTAAAAAATAACTACGTTCAAGGAATTTGCAGAAAATTATCACAAGACCCAACAGAGAACAAGTGTCCTTCTTTTTTTTCCCTCCCATTTATTTTCCTCTTTTCCTGGAAGCAGATGTTCCCTAAATCATAACTCTGTATTATCAGGACTTCTACACAGGAAACCTCCACCTTGCACCAATGGAGGAAAGAAATGAAAGCTTCACTTATGGCTTTCTATGCATCAGACTGGGACATTGATGCACTTCAGTTCTCCCACATAAATCCCAAGTCATGTAAACCATGAAAATCTCTTGGTGGATTATGAACTGAATGAATACTTCTACTAGAGCAGATGGACTTTTTCTGTACATAAAAATAAGCAAAACAAAAATCATGTACATGTGAGGGAGGAATGGCCATACTGCTGTGCAAACCACTACCCTAACCTACACTGTTACTGGTCCCAGCCTCAGGAGATCAGCAAGGTTCAAGTGATATAAGGATTCCTACTGAAAGCAACTGCACTAAACCAAAATCCTTCCAGTAAAATAGAATTATAAAAATAATTTAAAGCATGAAGTTCCAGGTTATGTACAAGCATGTAGTTCAAACAATTCTTTTTCTGACAGGAAACACCAGATAATAGATTGCAAAAAAACCACACAAATTTTGCCTCAAAGATTTAATCAACAGGATTTGCAAGAGCATCAAGTATTCTGAAATGATTTATGAGCTGCAAAACTGATGCATAAGTCATTCAAAGTGTATCAGTTGTATTAAAATTTCAGTTATCAGTGTTTACTGATGGCAGGCTGAGAAAAAGAGTGAGAGAACAGACAATAGAGCAAATAAAAATACTGGTGAGGTCATAAGAGACACTGGTTAAGCCTGTAGTGGAAAGGATTACGTACAGCAAGGAAAAAAGCTTTTCTCCTTTTTCAAAGAGATTGCACATTGTCAAGGTCCATTTCCATCAGAGAAATACATTAAAATAATTTTCAATCTATATTCTATTTGCTGGCCTATTGAAAGTATTCAAAGACACAGAAAAGACTAGACTTCTGCCAAGCAGATTAAAGAAAATTGCATTCCTACGTATTTTAACTATACAATTACACATCCAAATTCAAAGCAGAAAAATAATTCAATGCAAATACTCAAGAAATAGAGAATTATGGATTCTGATTAATCTGGGGGACGCACGACTATGAAAGGAGTGCCTGAACTTGATGAGGAGATCTGTGTAGGATGGTTTCTGGATCCTTATATTCATTTGAAGGATCCATCACAGCTGCATATAACTCACTGTAAGCTCTGCAGACCAGTTCTGTTGACTGTTTTATAATCTGCTCTCTAAAAACCAAAACAAAACAACATAATTTGCAAATTGTAGGGAATATAACTGTTTTACATACAAGGAATTGAAGATATACATTAAAAATACACATTAAACATCAGTCTGAGTTACACTAAAAGGCGTTTTACTTCAACTGTGAAAACAGATCAAACTTTTTTTTTAAAAAAAAGGCTTCTTTCTCTCGTTGCATCATATTCAGACAAACTCACATATATGACCTGATAAACCAAGACAGGAGCTTCTTTATTTCTACAGTCAAGCAAAAAATAATACAAGGATTTAATCTGTGTACATTAGTTTCCCACCTGCACTCCCCTGTAGATTTTAAAAGACTGATAAACTTAGTGATCTACCTTCTACCTCCAGTGGCTTCTCACTGTCCTTTGTAAGTACACACCTTTTTTTCATCTACTAGCAAATATATTCTATTTGCTTTATCTTGACAGCACCTGATTCCATAATCAGACAAAAACTAGTGATAGTGGTCAGAGAATTAAAACACAACAATGCTATGAAGTCTGTGTCCTGTTTTTTTTCTGGAGATAAATGAGTAACAATGCACACAGACTGAATGCTAAATTTAATTGGAAAGTTTAATATTTTTTTAAGACAACCTAATAATTTTATTTTACATTACCCATTGAATCAGTTTACTTTAATCATCATGGTGATGGTGTTTACAGTTGCAGATGCATTTTTATCTATTAGAAACAGCAGTTCCAACTATTTTACAGCCAAACCCATGCAAGAGGAACTCCAGCAGAAGCTGAGGAAACCAAGGTAACCACAAATCCAGATTCAGCCCTGCTGTAATATGCAGCAGAGAAACAAAGACAACAAAACTGCATCCACTAAAATCAGGGCTGAACTCACCGACTGTTGGGAATTGACAAGTTAAAGAAATTTCAAAGATCAAGTATAAAAATCTTTGTCTTTACAGGAAACATTAAGGAACAGAAGCTATGAGAAAGCAGATTAGAAGACCAAATCTGCATTTTATTCTGACACACAGTACCCAGTTTTTTCATATACAGCATCAACTGCCAGTATTACTAGGTTATTAGAATACCTGAAAAAAAGACTGCCCATATCATACCAAATCCAAACCCACTATTATAAGGGAAATCTATTCAGAGTGTTCAGGTAAGACAACTGTCTCTGACCTCAGCCTGGGATCACTAAGCTACTGTAACATGACAATCTTTTATGAAAGCATTACACACTGAATTTGTGTAAAACTATTGCACCAAATGAATAAATAAAAAAAGTTGGTTAAAATTTTCAGAGGACTGAACAGCATCACATGTGTTGTTCAATCAAATAATGTCAGTGTCATTAATCAGTACATTAGGATTTCAGTTGCCATAACAACATGATACATTTATCACTAACACAAATGGCAGCGCTTGCTAAAAATAGTAATTCCAGCATTCAGTTTCTGTGATCCAACACGAATGAAAAGAGCTTTTCAAGACCAACAACCATACGAATACATAGCTTAAGACTTTTTAAATGAGTGAAGGAATTTGAAAGACAAAAGCATGCACGGGTAATGTTGGAAGGAATGTTCTTCACAGTTGCAAAGGTTAAATGATATTGCCAATGAGTATATAATACACTGGTCCCTTATCAAAAGCATGTGGTCTGATTCTAAGAACCAAAGACCTCATAGGTTACAGGTCTCAATTACCTGATTTCAAGGAACATGTCTTCAAAATTGAAAATTCCAACTACTATAGCCGGAGACTAAAATTATAGCACTGGTTAAATGTTTCACTGGAATTTTGAGAAAATTTTGAATTTTCAAGGCTTATTTACTATTGAAAATATTGACTATCAAGACAGTGATTCTACCAGCATCTCTGTAAATGGGTATTTTAACTTTACAAGGATTGCTCGGGTTTAAAGCTATGTGTTTGAAGGCTAATGGGCTAACTTATTTATTTATTTTGTTTTAATTCTGAGCAGAACCTGACCTATAGCACTGACTATAACAGGTTAATAAACTCCTGCACGTTAGCTGAATTGTAGCAGCTATAGCCATCACCTTCACACAAGGTTTCCCTCTTACCTCTCAACTGTCCACTGCTGCAAGATAATAGGAATTTGGCTTAAAATGTGCTGAGAGGTTTAAAAAGCTTATCAATGGGATAAGGCTAAGACTGCCTACATGACCAGTTTACCTTGGTTCACCTGACAGAAGGAATGATTTAGTTCAAGTAATTTCACAGTGCCAGAATCTTTATGGTAGCATTGAGTCTACCTCTTAAAATTGCCTCTGTGTTAGCAATGAAAAGTTGAGGCTTTCAAAATACATTTACTGTTATTACAATTTTTAAATAGACCTACATTCAAAAAAATATATCAAGAGCTAAAATACACATTTAATGCCTTGACACCGAGAAGCAGAAGCTGTGATGTTTCACTGACATTACTGGTCAAGCTACCCTGTTTGATCTGTACAGAGAGTAGAGCTCTACCACAACAGGGTCAGCTCTGCCAGCTGTGGGAATGGTAAATCTGGCAGAGATACCCAATGCCAGCTGAAAAGCACCAGCATTCCCAGCCATGCTCCACTGGGTATGGTGTGACACTGGAAGTCTTTGGGTGAGGAGAACCTGAGCAATGCAGGATGAGAACCCGGCAGCTGGACTAGCTGATCGTTGTAGGTCCCTTCCAACTGAACTGTTCTATTCAATTCCCAACAGTAATTATTTTTCCCTTGACGTATGTCATTTTATAAATGCAAGATGCTGTAAAATACAATCCCACTGAGGAAAAGTACTAGTAATGAAACTCCAAATACTATTGCATTATGTAAAATGTGATGTGCTTGTCTCAGTTTCTGGTATATTCTGTAACCTGCATTCTTCACAGAAGTGTGAAAAGTAATGTCAAGGAAACTTTTTGATCAGTGCAACATATAATTCTCTGAGTTTAAGTACTACAGAAAATCTTCATGTGGTTCACATTTAATTAGAAAGAAATTCGTGGCACTTTCCCTAGCCTTAGGGTTCAGTTATATCCAAAAAACAAGGTAAGAGATAAATAATAAAGTTCTGACTTCCATACTTCAAAGAAGAAATCTCTTAAAAAAATACATTAGGTGAAAAGCAAAATAATCTCAGCACAATATTCAATGAGAAAGAATGCCAATATTCTACAGCAGAAGACAACAAAGGTGAAAATTCTAGAACTGACAAAGCAGTGGGGATAAAAGAAATCTTGGAGAATTATATATTTCTCCTGTCTTTGACAAGCTTACAAAATAGTTCTAAAACAACATACAACTAAGTTGACAAAAAAATGCTGACACAGCAGAACATGTTCAAAATAGATTAATGTAATTCATTTTGATGGTGCCTCATAAAACAAGAGTAACTACTTCAGAAAGTTACAGAATTACATATTCCTCACTGCTTGTTCAAAAAGAGGAGAGTCAGAACAAAACTGAACTGTGACCTGAAGGACAATGCAAGTATCATCACAGCTGATAACTTGAATTTTCATCATGATTCACTAAAACTTATCAAATTCATCTTTGTGATCATTATTCAGGCATAATATAAATTCAGAGGTAAGGTACTTACTTCACAGTGGCACTCAGAAGGAAATTCAGCTGGGACATTAAGAGACTATCTGGAGCAGACAGATAGCGATCAAACTGAGCCTACGAGAAGAGAATATGAGATCAACATATTAACACCTTGCTGGTATACAAAAATAGGTAAAACCACAAATTCCTGAAAACATTTCCAATTACATTTAAAGACAGAACTTAAAAATCCAAAACAAATGTCTGACTTCAGCACCTCTGCCTTCAAAATTTTGTTCCTCACTCTGAGGAATATGAGTGGAGGGCAAATAATGAGAATCCAGCTTTTATAATTATCCATCTAAGCTTCCTATGCAGCTGGTGCAGGTACTTACACATCACTGAAGATCACACTGAGTCTGTTCAGTGCAGAGGGAATATAAGACAGCTCTGGAGAGATATCTACTCTGTCCAAGTTAGACATGTTGCTTGATTCTTTCTGCATGTTTCTTTTTACTTTTTGGCAGGGAGTCACTGCTTATGTTGAGAAAAACAAAGAGCAAATCACCCACTTCAGGCTTCTTGAACTGTTTCTAAGCCTACTTCTCCTTTCCCACAGAATATAGTGATAAAAAGAGTAATGCTTTGATTCTAAGAAGAAACATTACTGCTGTCTTCAACAATCAATCAGAAAAATTGTGGCTGTCCCATCCCTGGCAGTGTTCAAGGCCAGGTCAGATGGGATTTTGAGCAACCTGGTCTAGTGGAAAGTGTCCCTGCCCATGGCGGGAAGGTTGGAACAAGATGGTCCTTAAGGTCCATTCCAACCCAAACCGTTCTGTGACTGTGTGGTCAAACAGGTGACTACTGAGAACATGAAACCAGGTCTTCTCACAGGTGAAAACACAAGGAATATCAAACACATATTACACTAAGGAACATTTTGATTAGATAGTGAGAGGAAAAATTCTCATCAGGAATGTCATCAAACATTGAACAGATTATCCAAAAAAATGGTATAATCTCCATCCTTGGAATTATTCACTAAGACAAGGCCCTAAGTAAGTTTATCTAATGATGGCAACCTTCCTATTCATTCATTCATTCACTGAATGAATGATCCCAAGCTGATAAATCCTAAAATCCACATCCATCCATAATTTAAAACATAGGCAAAAACGAATAATGAAGTCACAGTTCTCACAAATTAATTATTTGGGGTTTTCTGCCCTTGTTTGGAAAGCAAAGGAGCTTTTGCTGAGAGGGGTATGGACTTAGCAAGCACCGCATTTGCAAGCACTGAAAAAGGCTGGGACCTGGAAAACTTTCAAGCATAAATGGGAGGCAGTGAATGTGTCTGCAAGTACTCTCTCCAGGTTTAAATCCTGAGAAGCCAATAGATTAGGCTGATAGATTGGATTTATGTGGGTTTGATTTCAGCATACTTGGTTCCATTCTGGTTAAAGTGTGTTCACAAAAGCAGACATTAAGTAAAGTAATGAACAAAATAAAACAGTTGGATTCTTCTCTTAACTATTCAAGGGAAATTATTACGTACCACTATAGATAACAGAGTTGCATATATGTAATTTAAGGAGAAGGTCCCCAAGCTGCAGCCTTTAAATTTGTTGTTGGTCTACAAGACCATGATACATAGAAGATATTTTAAATGCAAAATTCCTAAGTTTTAATAAGAATGCATGCTGATCTCAGTAAACCACTGAGTGCTCTGTGCCAGAGCTCTGTTCATCCAACCAGCCCGGGAATTGCTGGTTTAAAAACTGAACAGAAAAAATACGCTACACTACCATAATTGGGATGCATTCAACATACAAGTTTTTTAAAAAACCTTTTAAAATCCCCGTTTTTTCCATGAGTGTGTACATATACTGCTGTATGAGCAGGCCTTTACAGTTAAACTTTTAGAATAAAGCTAAACTTGGCTAAGCAAGAAGAATGACAGATTATATATTATTGCCTACTGAACTGTGATATTGCTATCTCTATGCAAAATAGCCTTCACACACTCTAAGAAAAAATACCAGCTGATAATTTGCTTTAAAATATATTGTAGCTTTCAACTTAAAAAAACCTAACTGTGACATACACCCAGAATCTAACTTCTGAGTAAAGCTGAACTATTTGCATAAAATCAAAGCCTTAGGACTAAGATTATAAATGATAGCAGAACCTATATTTCAAAGCATAGAGGCAAAAAAAGAAACTTTGGTGATTAAAACTAATTAGAGCTAAGTATTTGCTTTTAGCAATTTGAGATGACTCATGGGACAGCATTCTTGTAAGTAAAGTTCTGCTTCTCAAGGCTTAGACACTAATATTCTATTACTACCCCTTCAGAAATAATTTATGTATTACTTCAAGTGGTCAAATTACTACAAATGAAGAAAGTATTCCCAGACATGTAATTCAGTTGTTCTTAAAGAATAGGACTGATTAGGTGAAAATCTTCTACTACAGATGAGTATCTTCTAATCACATAATTAACAGTATTCTTTACCATGTCACAGCATCACCACCATAATATGAAAGTTAAAAATGCTTACCATTGCAACCTTCAGGGACACAGAATCCATACTTGACAAATTTGAAAGAGGACCCTAAGAATCAGTAATCAAACAGGGGGATAAAAAAAGGTCATACTAGCATATAGAAAAAGATAAATAATAAAGTCTACAATCAGTTCAGTAGTTAATTTTTATTTGGTCCTGCTACAGGATCTTAAATATTTGGAAACTGTATCACCATTTCAATACTAAAGTGCTGTTAACACTTCATTTGTATTCTACCACTCCCTTAAATTAAAAGCTGAGAATATGGAATTCTTAATATGTCCTTTCAAATCCTTTTTTTTCTTCTTCACCATTAAATAAAGCCAATACTAGCCTTCTATAAGGTCTAGAATAAAAACTGAACTGCAAACTGGCAACATCCCCTTGGTATTGCAGACTTAAGAGACAACAAAGAACAGATAGAGCAACAATGTTGCTCTAGCTGTTCTTGGACCGTGAAGAATTCAGACCTGCTTCTCAGTAAGCCCTCTCTGCTGGTACGGCAATGCAATGCACAAATGCTGCTTAACCCCCTAGCAAATTCTGCAACATCACCTCTGCAGCCAGGCAGCTGCACAGATAGAAATGAAAATTGCTACGTTCCGTTAACAACCAGCCCTAGTCGACTTGAAATTGGATTTAAAACAGGAGATAGGCTCATGAATAGAAAACTAAGTTGAGTTATTAACCAGATTATTTATACATTTATTTATTCATCTTTACACTTAAAAGTCTGTTGAGTTTGGGCACTTTATGCAAAATTATTAGCTGAAGAAACAACATAAAGCTCTCCAAGAGAGTTTCGCTTTCTCCAGAAAACACTGTTTTTCACTTCTACAAAAGATCACAAAAGGACATAGGCACAGCTGAAGGGAAGAAGGGCTGTATTAACACCTACCACATTGCAACTGTGCTTCACAAGAAAGGGAGAGCGTGAGTTCTGAATTTCAGTTTTCAGCTTCTCTAAGAAATCTCAAGTTTTCACTTTCAGAATCTCACTGTCTTGGTACTAGAATAGCTACAGCAACAAGTAAGGACGAAAGAAGAAACTCTTTCAAACTACTACTAAACTCATCTGCCAGTTTTCCACCGAAGAAAAAATGCACCAATTACCAAATGCATGCAGCTATCTATGGATTCCATGCAGGTGCTACAGGAAGCAATGAAGAAGATGAATGCTGGGTACATACACAGCAGGTCTAGTATGCTCTAGGCACCATGGAAGTGCTGGTATACACACCCAGTTTGCACCACACAAGCAGTACAGAAGGACTGCTGCACACCAACCCTGCTAGGTCTGCTGAACACACAGTGCAGGGGGAATCTGTAGTTGCAAGGCGCCTCTGTCTAATAGTCCTGGCCCCATGTGAAAAACCAACAGACATGACTGAATCTTTGCTTACAGAGGAAGCCTAATTTGCAAAAACATTAGTGCCAAAATTCTACTAGCTGGCAAGCGTGTGGTAGCCCCTCAACAAGGTAAATTCTGTGAGCTCACCTGTTCTGGCTTGTGTTGCTGCAGAGCGTTATAAATGTAACTCAGACCAGCTCTCGTTAGCACGTAGGAAGCTTGCTCATTTATGAGTGTATCTAAATGAGCTTCAATCTGAAATGTTAAGCATAAGGTATTTATAAAGAGTGTGTGAGAATATTAAATGTAACAAGTTCTGGGGTTAAAAGGTCTAGAAACACAAATTAGAAGAAAAAAACCACAAATAAGGAGAGTGATCAACAAACAAGGAAATATTACAAATACATACAGCATAATTATTTTATCCATTTACATCTTTCATATTACAAGGAACCAATAATAAAAATGTAGAGAGTTCTTTCATGTCTGACTAATAAAAGAACCTATTTTTTTTGTATTTGTGAATACAACACCACCAAAAATGAAGATTATAGCCTTGATCTTAAAAATTCCTATATAATTTTATTTTGCTATAATTCTTTGAAAATATGTGATAAAAATCATTCAACTCTTATTGAAAATACTGACAATAACATGGCAGTTTTACAATAAACAAGAGACAGTCTTTTGTAAGGAAAATAAAACTGAAGCTAAATCATACTCAGCATTGATTTTAAATTCAATACTGATAAACTTGTATTAGAAATAAGTTAACTGAAAGAACAATAGACAATGAAATCACAGTTCTCTGTTTTGTTTTAATTATCTTCATAGGAAAACGTTTTAAGAGTATTTTACATTCTTAATATAATATATACTTTGCAGGAAAACCTAGCCCCTAAATCCAGTCACAGCAGCAGCAACCATTTTTCAGTTTGAGCAGTCTCAGAAACACATTTGGGTATATAAACATTATTACTTCACTTTTACAGATAACTACCTCACTTTTTTTTTCTTCCAATCATAAAGAAAAGAAAAAAATTATAACATATAAAAGTCTACTAAAATGTAAGACTTCTTTGTTTGATACATAAAGAGTTCACCTTTTTGCTTCCTGTAATTGTTTAGAAGAACACACTTTCCTTTTTAAATCAGGAGGGAAATCTTAATATTTCAATTTGGAGTTTTTAACTCTCTTAGTTCTTTTTCTACGAAAAATGTTTCTCCTAATAAATATGCCATTGTAACTCCACTTGAATAACCTACTTATGTATAATCTTAAAGTTTTTTTTCAGTCTGTTCTTGTATTTGTAAAATGTTTGAAGAAAGTAAATGGTATTAAATGTGTAAGCTTCAGCTCTACTGCTTTTCCAAAGAGTAAATCAACTGCAACATTTACTGTGAAAGGAACTCTGATAATAGAAATTAGAAATACCTCAGATAGTTTGGTGAGGTTGCCTGTTTGTTTCAGAGCTAAAAGGTGCTAGAAATTCTAATTAGGAGCAGAAAGCGAAAAATGGCTCACAGCCAATCCTTGGTGATCCCTTCAAATAGAAGTTGTGACTTTTTTCAAGCCCCCCAGCTCCAAAAGCTCTCCTGAGATATACTGCAGACATATTTATGAAGCAAAATATAAATGGGAAGTGTCCAAGTTTTTGTAAGTCAACAGCTTCTGAATTTTCACTTCCATTTCAAAACTGTACCACATATGAATTATTACCCTGGGATGTGAGGGGAAACCAAACAAATGAGAAAAGAGGCGGAAAGCAGGACTGAAGCTGTAACTTCAGCTACACTATATTCTAGTACAAAACAGAGGATGATCTACTGCTAATTATTTGATGGAATACAGTCACCCATTTGACTGAGCTTTCAATTTCCATTTGCTTCTTCTCATAGTTTGCAGATAAATATTAGAATGATTAGGATAATGAAAATGTTCACTGATCTGGGTTTATCTGCAACTGAACCAAACAAAACCAAATCTTTTAATCATTTTTTGTCTGTTTAAAATGAAAGATGCTACCTGCTTATGGTCTCCAACAAGAAGCTCTCTTATGCCATTTTCCCAGTTTTGATAATGTTGGATTTGGGTTGTTTTTAAGATAAATATGTTCACATCACAACTTACAGTGTGCAAAAATCAGTAAAAAGTTCACTTTCTTTCGGGGCTGCTAAAGCTTACCTGAAACTGCAACATTTCTAGACGTTTGTCAGTGAATTCAAAGAGAGCCAGAGTAGTCCTCATCATGTAAAGTGAATTTACCATGAAGGTTGCCATATCAGCTGTGCCCAAATTACTAGCAGACACAGTACACATCTGTAACAACGGATCTAGCACACAAGACAGAACCTAAAATAGCAAACACACAGAAAAGAGGGAGGGGAGGGAGGAAATCATGTCACACGAGGCTTCTAACCTCATTCTGTCTCTATCACGTATTTATTCCCCAAAGCAGAATAAAGAGGAATGAGAGTTTCCAACTGTGAAAGCAGTTTTCTACTGGATTTGTCAGCAGGTGATCACCTACCACAGTGATGGGGAAAGTATAAAAACCTGAGAAGAACAGATTCCAGCCTAGCAGGAGGAAGAATAACCCAGATTAGATAATTGGTAATTGTGCAATCTTGAGGGTGTATTTGCTTAATGCAGTAGTAATTGGATAACAGAATTTAGATACTGTGTTAAGAGTAGCACTCCATACTCAACTGTAATTACTCATTTTGTTAGTCACCCTCTTGTTCACATTACAAACTCTGGTTTGATACAGAGCTCCAAAATGGGACAAGACAAAAAGATTAATGTTCCATCTATCTTTTGTGCACTGAAACTAACTTACATGTTCTTTTTTTTGCCCCTCTCCCTCCTCTTCACACACATAAAGCAGTCAAACATTCTTGTACCTGCACAAAGTCAGCCTGACGGGCATCCAGTGGAATAACAGATGAGTCATGAGATGCCAGAACCTCCCGTAGCAAGTTAAGTGTCTGATTTAGAGCAGAGCTTGGGCCAAGATCAGGAGGTGGGAGCTCAACCTGAAGAACAACATTATCTGTTAGTGGGGTTTTTTATTAATTTCATTTACAGCAAACACCATCCAGTCTGTTAGCACATATGCAACCGGCTAATAACAAAATTACATGCAGGCATGCAGACAAGAACTTTATTCAGACACTGGACAAATCTAGCACATTTCAGACAACAACTGCCTGCAACTTTCAGCATAACCATCTCATTCAGTGCCGAACAAGCAACTGAACACTGAATTTCTCCTTTCATTCAGACTATGTCTATTTTACCATCTGGAGAGACCCAAACACTACTGGTTTTGGTACTGAAAAAAAGTACATTTCCTAGATTAGGTGCCAAAGAATAGCCACCTTCTTGGCACCACAGAGTTCACTTTGAGCAGGACCTCCTGTGAACACTTCAGATTCTAGTGAATGCAGAGCTCTAGGAAATGAGAGCCATACTGCAGCAGTCCTTGACAAGGCTGCACAGCCCCTGTGATGCTGACTATGAGTCACAAATGCAATAGTCTTAAGCCCCAGCAAACTTGTACTTAAATTGCCAGAACACAAATGAACTGGACACAAGCTAACTCAAGTAAACCTACATGAACTGCAACAAGACCGCACAAACTGAAATGCAGGCTTACGCCAAAGGTAAGAAGCAGGCAATGTAGATGTTTAAAAAACAAAGAAAGTTCGTGTATATTAGAAGAAAAAAATGTAGTTTCCAAGTCAAATTATGAAAATTGGACCCTCTGAAATGGACTGAAATTCTATGCTATTTTTAAACCAGGCTCACACACTTTATTTAGCCCTTTCTTTGTAAGAGGCAAATACTCATTAAACACTTCATAAAATGTTTATAGAAAAATCTAGCACCTCTTTTTCCCAACACACATTTCTTAGGTTCCACTCCAAGCATAGCTGCATCTTTTTGTCTCCAATGCTGCCTTAAACTGGCTTCCTGTAACCTCCAAACCCTTACTACAACCTCATTTCCTTCTGCCAACAATCCACTTCCCACCTTCCTCTCTTCTGCCCATACAATGGCAAAGACAGATGTGGCTGGATCATGTGGGAGTAAGGAGACCCTCAGCAATACTCAGTAAGTTAAGACTTAAAGGCATAATGTCTCCAGAAGGAGGTAGGGAGCAGTCAGTTTGGATGGGACTGGCCCACGTGTCTCAGTCAGGGTACCCGGCCACAGCAGAGCAATGCAGCGTGCACTTCTGCAATGCTCTTAAGACTCCAGCTCAAAAGAAAAGGCAGCAGCTTTAGATGGCTCCAAGTCATGGGCAACATGTTCCATAGCTTCCCAAATGAGAAATACTGATGAATAGCATAGTAATACGGATGTGTGAATCTTCAAGCTAAAAAAAATAAAAATCCAAGGGGCACAGGCTGATAGCCAAAGAAACCAAGGAGAGCACAACATATATATTCAGAGCAGAACATCACAGAGTCTTCTGGAAATAAATCTATACCTGATGAACATGCCAGCAAAGAGAGTAAAAAACAACTCTCTCTCTTTGAAACCAGGCCGAACTTTCGTACTTTGTATTTTGAAACATTTGAGATATCATACATGTCCCCACACTGTTACCAAGACAGATTTAATGAAAACTTTTTTCATCCTTCTGAATATAAAGTGTTCCTCTATTCTCACTTTCCAAGAGAGAGTATACTGAACTCAAGGAACTAAAGGAAAACTAAATCTAGTAGGTTCAGAGAAAAGTTGTTCAGCCCAAGCAGTCTTGAAAGCATGAAACAAATATTCTAGCGATTAAGTAACAATAATTCAAAAAGAGGCACTGAGTGCTGATCAGGTGTAAAGTTTACTGATATTTACAGCACTGAATGACTTTCTTCTTGTTTCTTCTTGTTATTATTAGGGGTATTGATTGTGTCCTGAACACACTGTTCTCAGACTTGAATTGAACCATGTTCAGGGACATTTTGGGGTTACTTTTGAGACTAGAGTTTGATGGAGTTTTCACTTCCAACACACACATAGATCATGGCAATGACAATTTCAGGCTGCTTTGCACAGAATTTTTGTCTCCTGAAGTAGCTAGTGCTTAGAAGCTCTTAAATTAGCTTCATCTTGCACTTAGTCTGTTCCTTTATAGTCCACTGTCTTCTAGGTAAGAGCAAGGAACAACATCATGGAAGATGAAAATATGGCAAGGAAAAAAGATTTAGATCACTAGATTTTATTTGGGTTACTCTGAAATTCCTGACTACTGCAATAGAGACAAAATTATCAGTAAGTGGAACGAGAACCAAAGTAGCGCTATATTAATTTGGAAGATTCTAACTTTTGACACATGAATACAAAGTGAGGGCTTTTTTTTTTCAAAATTGGAAAAGTTAAAAACAGACACTTCAAATTTATAGAGGAACCTACAGACTCCAACTCATGAGCACTAATCACTATTCTAATAAAAAAATAATTGATGTCCTGAATGTTTTACATGCACTAAGAGATCATTATAATTGATCCTATTTCCAGAAAAATAGGTTTCAAATACATGCTGAGTTCTACTTTTGAAATACCTCTTTCAGAAGCAAGCTAGACAGCAGCTAACTAAAACATCATTAAGAAAGTTGTGCAGCAGCAAGTTCAACTGCATTAAAACATACTCTAACACAGTATTAAGTATCTAATTGGTTTTAAGTACCAGTTCAGTCATATAGAAATGATGCCAAACAGTTCTTCAGCCTTTCAAAAAACCCAAGAAACTACCCATTTTTTTAAATCCAATATAAAAAATTGAAATGAATTATGAAATGGATACTGAAAGTTGTACATAAGCCTTAGTACAAAAATTTTTATCTTCTTTTCTGCATAATTATCACTGGGGAACAGATACTAAGCCAGTAATCTTCCTCCAAACATATAATCCAGAGCAGGTTTCTGTCTATGACAGCAAGTAGCTCAAAGGATGTTTTGTAGAATTTTACAAACAGCAAAGGAAAACACAGAAAAAAGAAAAGGCAGTATCAACAATCAAGAAGAGTGTGCATGTATGTTGTTTCCCTTTTTCATTTACGAAAAAGGTTACATTTTAAAAAAGGGCAAATTTTCTTCTGAAAATACTGTACAGTCGATCAGAACTTTATATACTGTGCTACTTGAACATTAGAAAGTTAACAGTTACAATGTTCATGAAGGGAATGGAATACCTCCTACACAAGGAGAGGCTGTGTTCTACCTCTGGAGAAGAAAAGGCTCCAGGGGGATGTTATAAATGTGTATAAATACAGGAAGTGAGGGATGAAGACAGAGACAGACTCTTCTCAGTGGTGTCCAGTAACAGGTCAAGAGGCAATGGGCACAGATTAAGGCACAAGAACACAGTTTTTACTGTGAGGTTAGTCAAGCACTGGAGACAGTTGCACAGTGAGGTTTTGGAGTCTCTGTCCTTGGTGACATTAAAATCCCAGCTGGAGCAAATCCTGGGCAACCTACTCTAGCTGACATTCTGTGTCGTGAGCAAGATGGCTCGACTAGATGGTTTGTAGAGTTTCCTGCTGAACTCATCCATTCTTTAATTCTGTGATACTACTACCAAACAAAACAAGATGGTAATTTAAAACACAGGATTCCACAGAGAAAGCTCTACTTACTAGTAACAAATGGAAGGTTAGTGGCTTTTATAAGAACCTAATCAGCTTTAAATACAGCCTCTGAAAAACCCCCACTGGCAGGGGCCAGATCCAAAGTACTACAGAGTGGAACCTTGTAAAAATGTTATGAATTTTTTATGCTGTCAGTTAACACTGAGCAGCATCAACTGCAGAAGTCCATTCTCCTCAGTTGAGACAATATTCACCAGCACTCCAAGGAACCTGAGTGCACGTTTACCAGAGAAGCTGTTTCAAGATTTTCTGGTCCTATTAGGATCCTACAGAGGTCAACAAAGTAGAATGCCTAATGGCATGCTTATCTTTTCAGCTATCAAGTTGGTCTTGGAAGAAAAGATAACTAGTTTTGCTTTGTTCACACGGATCCATTTAAAAGCACAACAGCATTCAGATCACAACAACAATAATCAGCCTTATTCAATCTGCCCCACATCTGATTTCCCAGAAACCTAATAGGTTTCATTCTGGCAGGAATCAAATTATGAAGGACAAGTTTACAATTATTCCCATGCAACGTTTTAATATCTCTCTTACAGACAAACTTAAAAGAAAATGCAATCACAGCATTTAATTTGCACACATCTACTCTAAAAAGAACAGCATTAAGGAATAATAATCCCAAAATTTAATTTGGGATACTCTGCTAATAGTCTTCTAACAGCTCAGACAGCAGATGACTGGAGTTTGGCACAGTCTTTCTCTAGTGCCCTTATGATAACTCTCACACCATTTTATTAAATGTTCATAATTATTCTTTCCTTTAATAATTGTTCTGGAACACTGGTGAAGCCAAAGGAAGGACATGAGGGCTTGAAAATTCCCACCCTCCTAATTTAACAGCTGGTCCAATAAAACATGCTGACATCTAACACACTCGTTAAAATGCCTCACCAACGGACTCATGATATTAAACAACTCTCGTATTGAGATGACTGAAAGAGCAGTCCATCCACTCCAGTCCATTAGGTACTCTGAACTTTACTCCCAGTTTCATTGGAACAGTTTCTGTTGTTCTGATAATTATTTTCATTCACTATTTTCTCCTGGATTTATAATCATCTATAAAATGGTCCTCTGTAATGGGCTGTTCTTAGATCCAGACAATGAGTAACACAAGCAGAATCCTGAATTCCTAAATATTTGATTTATAAGCACAGAGTGAAAAGAAACATGTAAAAGGATACATAAGGATTGTAACAACAATTCTGATCCACTTTACTAGCACGACTGGTAGACCCATGGCTGGGTCCAAAAAAGCTAAAAAGCAACAAACACAAACATATTTTTTTCAGCATAAGGACACCAACGCTGGCCAACAAACATTCTGGTTCAACCAAGAACCAGAACACATCATTGCTACCAGAGCTAGAAAGTACTGGCACAACTGCCCAACACTGCCTCTGAAGGGTAAGAGCCAACAACGCAAAGGAGAGACAGCGTCTGCAGTAAGAACTGATGCACCAAACCTTCAGTGACATAGGAGGTGGCTGGTGATACACAGCTTCTGTAGGATGTCAACGCTGAGCTCTACAGCAGCCCAAGAATCTCAAAGTCATGAATGGCATTTTAAACCCCAAAAACAAAGTGGCTTTGCAACAACTCTGTTACCAAGCTTCGTGACAGGTTTCAAGACGTGTCGGAGCCAAAGAGACTCCCTGGTGTACTGCATTTCTTTGATAACAATGGACTTGCTTTCCAGCAGTCTGCTGAACATTTCTGTCACGTGGATTTTAGCTCAAACAGAGCTACCTGAGAAGTCTGAGTGAGAACACCATAAAAAAAGCTTTCTCAGAACAAACACTTTGAAGTTGAGAGCTGCTGACTATTTTATTTTCAGATTTCAACCAGGATGCTTGAGGTTTTCTTATGTAATGAAAAAAAAGTTCATAGCAAAGTGTTTCTGGGCAAACCAGTAAGTATTCTGAAGTAACCAGGGATTTCCCTCTATCATTTACACCGACGGCTTGACAACCAAGAGGGAAAATCCTGATCTAAGACTGCCTAAAAGCTTCCATACACCTCCACACTTGTGACACTCCTTATGTAATATGGAACTCTTCTCAAAAATAGATACGAAGAGGAAGCTATTTTCTTGTCCTAGAAAGAACAGCCTGAAGTCTCAGTTTCCCATTATGCTTTAGAAATTAAATCCCAGGCAGATTGAAGGCAATGCTCAACTCAGGATAATCAATAATCTAGGGAATTAAATTGTCTATGGTGATGAGGACATCAAATTACCATCCTGTCATTTGTCTACATCCTAAGGATGGGATCTTGAGGAGTTAGCATATTTAATGAAACCTGCTTTGTCTAAAATATGTTCCCAACTAGCTATACTTAAGTGAAAGATTTGCTTAAATCATATTCTGGTCTATCAACTACTAGATAGAATGTAGATACTAAAAAAGTAAATTATCAGCAACAAGAGATGATACTGAGGAAGTAAAGATCATTAAAACTGTCGACCTGACAGGCCATTCCCCACTTTCCAATAATCTAAACAGAAGAGGCACTTAAACCTATAGTAAAAAAAGCATTTTTACTTAAGAACATTCCATTTGCATTTTAATGTATTTCCAAAGTTTTTCAAATTGCCTTAAGAATCATATTTTAATCAAAGTATTGGATAGTTGATATTCTTTGAAACAGGCTTATCAATGCCTTAAGATGCATAATCTAAATGGAAATAAGAAACCATAATTTCCAGATTGTTCAAGTGAAAAGTAATTTACTAAATTTCCCAGTGAATATTCTCTATCTGCACAACAGGAACAGCAATGAAGCCTTTGCAATTGCCTATGTAAGCACAAAGGGTCCATCTTCCAGGGGTTTATTCTTCTCTGAAAATAAAAAAAAAATCAGCAAGCAGTTACAGTGCATACATAGCTGGGAAAAAGCCAGTAAAAAGGCTGGGATGTGAAGAAAATCCTACTATTACATACACACAATTTTGGTTTGAATACACATTAAAAAAAATGATGGTAAAAAGCAACCTTCAGTTTCTTCAAAATGTAAAGGCATTGTGACATTCACTACTAAATTTACAAAGACAAATGAAAAGGCAAAAAACCTGCTTATCTGTATACTAACACACAAAAAACTAAGTGATAAGAGAATTAAATTTATGATAAAAAAAGGTCTTTATCACATGGAAACTAATGTTTCTCTTTGTGTAATCAGCCTATAAATTTTGTATTTTTTATGAAGCAAAACTAATTTCAGTCGTGAAGAGATAAGACATCATTCTATCAATTCAATAATCCACTCACTAAGGGTAATAATATAAGGTGCTACAGAGGACTATCTAAACTCAGTTACAAAAACTACACATTAGAACAGTAACATTTCTTCTCAGACATAGAGTTACCTCACTGTTAACTCCTGAAGCAGATTAATAAATAATTGTGGAAGCCTTTGTTACCCATACATCTAACAGTCCTCTAAATCTCTTAAAGCTTTGGACCTCAATTATATTCTGAGGAAAGATCTTCATAGGGCACACAGGCAATGTAATATTGTCAACGCTTCAGACTTAATTTATAAATGTGTTTATGAGAAAGAGCAATAATATGATCTTTTCCCATTACATGGTAGGCTCGGTATGCCATTCATTACTTGTAATAAAACACCACTGAAGGTGGCAGTGCAATCACTGCCTTCATTTAAGGCCAGTAAAAGCAAATTTGACTACTTTATAAAACAATGACAGCATCAAGAACCGGTTACATCCAGACTGGGGGCTGAGGGAAGGGGAATTAAGAGGGCAAAGAGGACTACACAACCTTCCCATAGTGACAATAGAAAGAACACACACTATGAACTAGGGGACCATAATTCCTTTATCATTCTTCTTCTGAATTCTACAAATTTTCAAACTGAAAACAGTGTATCACCCAAAACAAAACCACAAAGACTGTGAGTTACAACTGATTTTCTTGTGAGTAGGGAAATCATGCTGGATCCTGTTTGAGTACAGATGTAATACCCAACAGGATAAATAAATAGAAAAGAGATGAATACAGAGATGTTTTCAAGCTAAGAAAATTTCTTTCCTTAAGCACTTCGTAAACAAAGAGCAGTCACACATTTTTGCTAAGGTACATCACTGATTTCTTTTCCCATTAGGAAAACGTACACAGATATTTTATTTTAGCTTACATACTAGGAAATAAAACGTTTTTTGGTAAATTCATGTTGTCCTTGTCCATTACATGTTTGAGGAACTCAGCTTTAGCTGATCCTTGAAGAAGCATTAATAGCAAAGGAACTATTATTGATATGACACCACATTCAAATGGAAGTACCCCAAAGCAACAATACATTAAGTGGACTTCAGTAGTACGGACTGTGGGTGGTAGCAGCTAAGGAGTAACCCACTGAACGAACGAAACCACTGAAAGGAGTCACTGGAATATCTGGGAGAGAAGAGGAGGAACAACTGCTGCTTTGAGCAAGTCATTCCCCAGCCCCTGCAGAAAGACAGGAAATTAGGACCGCACAGGCTGTGCTGAATGAGGCAACTCATTCAGGACCACAGAACAATACTGACAAAACTCAGAAAACCTGAGCGAGTGGCCAGCAAATTACAGGTCTTTGCACAAGGAATAGTATCTGGAAAATAACAAATTTTTTCTGGGTTTTTTTGTTTGTTTGGGGGTTTTTGGGTTTTTTGTTTTGTTTTGTTTTGGTTTGGTTTTTTGTTTAGTTTTTTTTTTCTGTAGGTTAAAAAATTTAGAAATGCATTTACAAATGTTACAGCAATGTAGACAGAAAAGCCCGAATTTTGTTTTTACTTAGCTTACCGTTTTGGGATATACACTGCAACTTCAAAAAAGGAATGATGCACAATTAACAACTGATCTGATGATGCATTAATACAAATTATACAGCTCAACTGCCTGACTTTGCTCTATTGCACTTAAGAAAATTTCCTAATTTTGCTGCTTCTCGTAGGTTTTAAAAATATGTAAACTGCTCTGCAAAAAAATACTGCTAACAGCAGGATTTTAGCTATGTATCCACAAACCTCCCACTATTAATAAAATTAAAATATAAACAGCAAGTTTGTAATGTAATTCTGTAACTAAAATATAGAAAATACAAGACTTCAACTTCAGGAAAAGCTGACATATAAAACAGCTATTTACCTAGGAACCTAGAAAAGGGAAATGGAAACATGTTTTGAAACATGAAAGCTGTACAACTCTGAAACAAACCTTGTCCATTAGTTTACTTGCGTGAAGACTCAGGCTATTAAAGAATATTTTCTTGCTCAACAAATGCATTTCTTCAATTGTTGTCAGCAGTGTGGCTGCACTGTTTCCTACAATACCACTGAAAGCAAAATAAACATTATTTAACAAATCTGAAGGGGGAACAACACGATAGTCAGATACTTAAATATCATTTCAAATAAGATTATTTTCAAAGTTGAAAATTTAGAGAAAATAATCACAGGGAACAGTTCTCCATAATGGCTGAGAGATAAGCTGACTCTAAGAACAAGCACCATCAAGTATTTCATTAAGTAGATATTAAATACAGGCTATCAAACTTGCACAAACTTTTTTGTAGAGTACTGGGTTTTTGCTTTATTATGCTATAAATCTACTTCTGTTATAGAAAACAAATTATGTAACAAAAAGAGTTAACAATATTCTATCATACTGCCTGTTAGGGATAGCATTACCTCTCTCCTTTCTTCGCTGGGATGCTAGGCATCTCCAAAAATGTTAGAATTCATGCCTTGCTATTCCAAGGGTTAAACCATCACACTTAGCACAGACACCACATACCCCTTAAATGGCACTACAGGACTATGCTCCTCTCACAGATATACCCTCCCTCTGTCTATAGGAATTGCACTTCTAAGCTACAAACTGGCAGTGAAAATTCATTGTGTCCTAACAGGACTAAACCTGTATCTTGATTTTCAGATTGTAATCCTGTATTTAATAGATCATTTCTCAAACTGCTTTTTCCCTTCATTAGTGAGGTGCACCTTCTCTATACAGAGGAAATTATTCAGCTGGTAGAAGGTACTTCAGTGGTCTTTAAACATTGTGTTGTTAACAGGACAGAAACCAACAGATAAGACTGCCTAAGACCTTCCATTTAAACATCACATTTTCAATTGCACCCAGCTTTATAACCACAGGGAAACACTAACTTTGGAGACAGAAAAACGACACCAAAATCTTTCAGGATTTTTGGACAATAAAATTAGGAATAGCTCTTATATGTGTTCTATAATAGACCTGCCACCAAAATTGAGGATTTTAAATAAGCTGGGAGGTGCCCAAGAACCACTTATCCCAGTCTGCCCAACATCTAAAATATTTTCAGACAGAGAATCTCAAGTAGTAATATTAATGTTTCAAATTCTCAGCAGTTCAGTCCAGGGCTGTGGAGGAAGATTTTTCTGCTGCTGCTGTTTCTAACCAACATGAACTACAGCATATGCCACAATATATAAATTATATAAAAATTAGCAGCTCTGGCTTTTCTCCAGTTCCTGTATTCCTGGTGGCATCTGGAAGCTTGGAAGGTGATCAGTGCATCTTCAACAGTGAGATATGGAAGTGCATAATTATGGAAAAAAAAGTTAGCAAAAAGTTATCAAAACACAATTGTTTAAACAAAAACAAACAAAAAAAAAAGAAAGAAAAAACCGAAAGAAAAACAGAAGTAATTTCATTTAATAACATTTCCTCAAAGGGAACTTGACTTTGTAATCTTAAATGTTTTGTAGAGTTTTTTTGTATACTATTTGAATCTACACAGAACAATAAAGAAATAGTTATTGTGGCAAATTGATGTTATACTCCAAAGCAGTTTTGATATGAACTGAGGAACAGCAATGGGTAAATGGTGTCTGCTTGGTACCACATGTGTTTCTTCCTGATGTTACAGTGCAGAGCAACAACTAAGCAACAAAAGTACTCTTCTTAGCAGATTAATTGTTACATATACAACTAGGGAAAAAAGGCATTTTTAACACACTTTGTGATTTTACATACCTGATTGTATGGTGGTAGAACTTGAGCAAATTAGAAATCTTGTACAGTAAAACTGCTCCTGGCTCAGCAACAATCACCTGCTCAATTCTAACCTGCATCATGAACAAATACAAACAAAACACAAATCCTTCAGGTCATAAATTCCGAAAGCCAGCCTCCTATGACTTTATATGCAATATATCTCTGATTTCTGAAAAAACAGATTCAACCAGAAATAAAGTTAAAAGAGAATGTCCAGCTAAGTATAATGTTCTGATTGAACCAAAGTGCTTCTGGGCTGATAAGCATCTGGGCAGAACATATGAAGGTATATGCATTCTTAAAAAAAAGAAAAACTACAAACCCAAAAAGCTTTCCAAAAATCCTTCAGTCCCTACAGACTTCCGCTGTTACTGGAAATTTAAAAATAATGAGATCATGTGACGGGTTAATACCAGTACATACTGGAACCCTCCCCAGCACTGAATAGCAAGAACAGCTGCAATGCTGCAGAATCACACAACTACAGCAGTAGATTTCTAGCATCACGCAGCAATTCAGAACATCAAAGTATTAGGTATTTTGCCCAACAACCAAATTTCACCTGGATGAATATATTCTTCATTTAAAGGAGAACATATATATCTCCTACCAGTGTTTAGTTAGATATATTTGTAACTAATAACCAGCTATGTTGACTGGTTATCTAAACCAGGGATACTGGCTACACAACAAAATGGTGCTGACTGTCTTTACAATTGGACAGCTGATGTCTTGTCTCCATGGTACAGTCTCAATCCACTCAAAAAAGCTACCCCAGGGTCAATCTTTATGCACTTATGAAGCAGAATAGACTTATCACTGCACCATTATCCCACGTGCCTGTGTGTGAAAGGGCTACACACAAACCAGCAGCCACCACCCACTCTCCCAAGTTATTTGCTGTTCAATGGAACACAATGTGCTGCAGTCCCTTCATCTCAGAGCCAGCTGCAGGGAGAACCAACTAAGATTAAGCTTCCTCAATCCTTTCAGTTTGCATCTAATTCACAGACCAAAACCAAATAATAATTTTTAACTCTTATTCACAATACTTAATGCATGAAGTTTATTTCAACACACAGGTGAACTTTGCTCTTCAATGTGTTTGTATATACAAAGGTCTATATACAAATATCTGTCTCCAGTGTTACCTAGAAGGTCATGTGGGCATGAATACTGAGTATATTCTAGTTGTACAGCAAAAGAGAATAGGGCAGGCAAGGGAAAAAGGGAAAACAGAATATTGACCCAAAAAAATGGGAATAACTAAAAGAAAATAGCTAAGAAACTGAAAAAGAACAGGCAGAAGGAGAGGGGAAAAAAGATTTTAGGGTCATGAAAGAAAAATAAGAAAAAAAAAATTTAAAAAAAGAAGAAAAAAAACAAAAACAAACAAACAAACAAAACCCAAAAACCAAACCAAAACAAAAAAAAACAAAGCAGGAAAAGAAGAAATGCTGCTTCCCATACAGAAGGCTTCACTGCATTGGAGAACCAAAATTTGCAAGCGACCCAACCTAACCTGTTCAGGGAAGCTCTGGACTTAGAACTCTTACCATTTTTTAGTCCTGTAGTCCTGTTGTTAGCTGACCATAAAAGACTACCTGGAGTCCACACAGGGCATCAAAGACATTTTGTTTTGAATTCATCTTAAATGTTATGGAGAATATGAATAGTTTAATTTAAATGTTTTTTAGGATTCTCCTACCTCCATCTGAAATGAGAGGCCTGTGGTAAGATCTACTGCTAGGGAGTATTCAAGAGTCACCTGAATGCCTGCAACACAAACCAACTCTCAGTAAGAAATGTGGGCAATTTAGACTGCATGTAAGCATAACCTTTCTACAATGTATTCCTCCAAACTGAGCCTATTACCGTTGTTCCTCTGAACATGGTGGCTTGCAATTATCTAATCACCTATTCTGCATTGTATGAAGGCTCTTCTGCTTGGGAGTTTCTCAGGGGGACTTTTTTCTACCTTTTTTTTTTCCTTCCCCAGGGGAAACAATAAATGTTCCATACTTTTTACTGGAAAGTCTAGACTGGCAGTGAATTAACATAAGTTGCATTCTATTAAAATACAGAATACAACAGGAAGTCTTTAATTGTTCTTTTAAGATTTTTTTTTTCATTTTTACTAGCACAGTAACTAACTAACAACAATATTTCAGGGATATTTCTAAAGAGACTAGCAGCATGTAAGTGTAAAGATTTTGGCAATCAAAATGATAGGTACTCTGTACTTAACTATAAAAATCTCAAGTACTCAGATTTCTAAGACCAAAACTCCCTCTGACTGACACAGGAATTTGATTTTATTCCTAATTACTTTGTTGGGATGCACAGAAATACTGAACTCAAACATCAGCATTCAGTATTAACACAACTGATTCAAGAACACAGAAAGTTTGGAAAATACCTTCCAAAAAACCAAAGCTGTGGTGAGTGTGTGTCTGTTAGGATAGGTATTTTCCAACAGATCAAAAACTAAAAGGTTGTGAAGGTTAAGCATAAATTCTGTGGCAACAGGCACAAAACTGAAATACATGAGATTCTGTCTGAACATCAGGGAACACTTGTTTTTTTACTGTGCAGGTGGCCGAGCACTGGCATACATTGTCCAGAGAAGCGGTGGAGCCTCCACCCTTGGAAGTATTTAAAAGTCATCTGGACACAGTCCTGGGCAAGCAACTCTAGGTGCCCCAGCCTGAGCCGGGAGTTTGGACAAGTGATGTCCAGACATCCTTGCCAACCTCAACCCTTCTGTAATTCTGTGACATTCTAAATGGCACCTTTTTGAATTTTACCTCTCTCCAGATCTTAGCCTTTTCTTATCAGTAACTTACGTATAGTATCCAGAAACTAGCTGTTCACATTTGAGACTGAGTATTTGTCAGCTGGATATGGTTGTTATAGCTACAGCATCCTAAGAGATATTTATTATAATAGTATTTAGCACAGTAGATTTTACTTCAAAAACACTTGGATTTATACATTGCACAGTTGGGCAATAATTGGTATCAGCTTCATCACCTTGATTACTTCAGTGCTTATGTGAAGCACATTCAATTGACCAGTCAGTCAATCATTTGATGGATCGTCATTAATGATTTCTATCAAATGCATCCCCTAAACTCACTCAGGCTGTAGCTTGAAAAAAAGACAAGTATGGAAGGATGTGACAGAAATACAAAAAACTGGGGTAGCACAAAGATGGTAATTAGGAAACAATTTTTCATGGTGTCTTTCACACACAAGAACTGGAGTTACTAAACAAAACAAACAAAAAACCCCCAAAACACCAAAACCAGTAAAACCCCACAAACCACAAAAGGAACTGGCTTTTCACACAACAGAGTTGAAATGTTCACTTCCCTTCTGAAGGATATGTTGTGAACACCAACATTTTATATTAATTATATCAATTTGACATATTCATGCAAGAAAACACCCATTGAGATCTATTATATACAAAGAAGTTATGGCTCAATAAGTCCTCAGTATATTCACAAACAGGCAGGGAAACTATCCTACAGAAGTATGACACAACTGCATAACCTGTACACTCTTCCCTAAGCATAATGATCACTATGAAAAACAGGTTAGTAAATTACATTGATTTTTCATTTGAGTCACTACAGCTATTCCCATATACTTATCACAAAGCTGTATTTTTGTACATCAGCACTCATCCTAGGAAAAGTAAAACAAAATCAAGACTCAAATTTAGCATCCTAGTACCTCTCACTGTATGACTATTATAAACCACGAACAAAGGAATCTTTAATTTGAGAAAAAACCCTTTAGAAGTTGACGATCTAATTCTTAACCAAGGGCAATGAAAATACATTGAAAAGATGGGAGCACAAGTTCTAAGAAAACATGACAGAACAGTTTTTGTATTTAGAGTGCTAAGGAAAACAAAATACTTCACCTTCAGAGGCCTGCAGACACCTTCTGTGATGTGCCCAACTACTTCTTGAATATTTTCTTCCACACCTATAGTTAATGCAAACACATTCTAAGATTATGCAAATGTAATTCTCTTTTCTTCAAGACTATAAAACAAATAAACAAATGTAGGAGGTACTCCTCCATAAAAAGCATTATGAACTGTATGTTCTTTTCTCCACACAACTAGTTCACACCTCCACTGTACTTCCAATCTAGCCATTAAGAAATAGCTGCATGGCAAAACAGTCCCAGAGTCATTACCTTTTGCTATGCAATTGCTTCCTAGTGCAACACAGTGCGTGGGGATTTGAAGTAGAATCAGCAAGGGGAAGAATAAATGATCTAGCGAGAAGCTGTCACAGTAAGGCTCAATATTAGCACTTCATGAAATTAAACTAGAAAAACACCAAAAAAACAACCAGGCCAGTGAGACGCTCAAGGAGCAGCAGTACACACCATTTTGAAGGGCCTGACTGGCAAATACACGTGTCTGTCAGTGCTGGGTACTGACGAGCTCACAGCATTGTTACAAATGAAGTGACATGTGTACCTCCACACTGCTGCGTGCCGCAGCACTGGCAAACATTTCCTCCCCAGCAGCAATTGAAACTCATCTTTCACAGAACGATGTACAAAAGAGAATATTGCCCTATCTTACCATGATACACAAATGAATTGTTGCATGGCAACCAGTGCTGTCATAAATCAATCAAACTGAAAGCAACAGATCCTCAAGCTCTCACTTCAGTAACAACTCAGAACAGATTTATGGAGAAAGCATTACTTTAATTCTAATTTAAAACTTGTCAACAGGAGTTCATCTTCAGATGGGACCCATGCAATTAAAGTAAACAAACTGACTGTGACATGTGACAGAAATCAGGTGACCTGAAGCTATATTTTGCTTAGTTCAGACTAAGAGAGATTACCTCAGAGAGTAAAAATAATGAAAGATCAGAGGTCTGTGCCAATGCCTCTTTACACCAAGTTACATGAAAAGCCACATAAGCAGTAACAACTGAATTCAGTGTGGTGGCTGTAAGAATTTCAACATACTGAATTGGTAAGGTAATAAAAATATGCTTATATACTTGAATACTGACATCAAGGCAGAAAGCAAGATTACAAACCACAGCATGCATGCTCTTTTACGTAACGGCTAGCTCCCAGACAGACCTTAGCAATTTACACATCTTTTAGTAGGAACAGTCGCACTTGTACTGTTCATCAATATAACAAGCACCTAGCACATATTTGCAATAGTGTATCTAGACCAGATTGACTTAAAAACAAGTTGTTTGGTATGAAAATTTTAGCTCAAACAAGTTTGAATACCAAAGGACATGGAATAAAAATTTTGATATACCACATGCTTGTGCCTTCGCATGTATTTTCATGTCCAATTAGAATATCTGGATTCCAAAAGCAGTGAAATCTTCCAGCAGAATGGGTTATGTAAGTGTGCAAGTTTGACATAAAAGAATTACAGAATAAACAATTCTTAGAGGTCCAAAATAACTTTTAGAATACAGCTCATAACTGAAGATACGCTTCCAACTCCTCTGTACATCATATATAATTTTTTTCTGTGTATCCTATAAAAGGAGAGATCTTTTTTTTGGACTTAGTTTAGCTTCTGTTCTCCATCTGGGTTCCTGTAACTCCATGAAAAATGGGTTTCTACTGCGTCTCTTAGAAAGCCTGCAATTCTCCATTCCTTTCAAGTAGAAGATGTCTGTACGACTGCAAGGCTCTGCTAGCCAGGCTCTGCTAGCAGAATACCTAAACTCCGAAGAGGAAAACCAGATGCTTTAACTTGTCCAGCAAAAGAGTTAAACTTTTCTGAATGTGTTTTCAGTGCTTAAAATTTTAATAGCATTTTTGATCAGATTCATTTAAAACAGCTAATTTTTGCAAGCTTAACATTTTAAAACTTTTTAAAAGCCATTCTTGCATACTCTGCTTATGGGCTACATAGTTGGGTGATTTAAAAGTAAAAACTGGGATGGAAACATTTCTCAAAAAAATAAAGTGTCATTCATACAGTTTTTCATCCAGTGGGACCAAATCCACCTGTATCACGCCAACAGGCATGGCTTTTTTTTTTTGCTGTTTTTTGAGAAGGGAAATTTTTGTATAGCTGTGATTTACCACACTCTTCCCAGTCCTGAAATTACACAGGGCTTGTATGAGAATTTAAACAGAAATATGAACTCAGAACAGCTACACCTGAATGAAAATAATAGAAGCAGTTCCATCTGCAAAAAATTACTCAAGTTGAAATTGAAGTGAAAACATCTGACCGACCTAACTTCAGACTGCCAGATAGGTGTTTTATCTATGACAGTTGCTTGGGCTCCCTCTATAGGAGAATGGAAAAAAATCCCAGTTTGTGATGAAAGTCTCCAGAAAGGCTTACATTAGACCTCCAATTATGTTAGGAAGATCTGCACTCTGAAGATGCAAATCTCTGTCCTTATCTCTAACTGCAAATAAACAAGATGTCCACTTGTCAAACGACTACATGAAATTAACTCAATTTTTACTGTAGCCTGCACAGCCAGACACCTGAAGACTGCACAACAGCACAGAAAATTCAACTTGAGTTTCTCAGTACCACAGATTCTGTCCTCACTACCAATTCAGGATCTGAATTTATAAAGAACATATAATGTCAAGGTACTTCGGGGCTTCACTGCCCATAAATGTCTCTTGTTAAATCCAGTGGTATCCAATTAAATACTGTTTTGTCTTACAGACCTTACCATATCACCATCCTTGCCATCAAAAAAATTTCCCCAAAGACTCAGAGAAATAGTTACAGACAGCACCTCCCAAGCTTTGTTGCTCCCAGTATGAAAGTAAGAATTCCTCTTTACATTTCTTAAAAACTACAACAGTGATAGCAGACCCACTTCTGGAGAGCTTAGGAAAACATATTTTTCCTTCAGACTGAAATACTGAATCACTTGTTTATACCAGTCTCTCCACAAAAAGGTCTTGGCCTGATGATTTTTTGTTGAAAACTTCTCCCCCAAATATTTATATTCTCTGTATTATCAAGTATCTTTCTCTGTGGCTGAAAAGCTCTAAATATATCTCATTTCATGGTCATATCATCTCAGCGCGACATCCTGTCAGAAGGCCAAAGAACTTCATAGTTAAGCAAAGCACTACACAAAGAAGTGGGAAAATTTCAGAACAAAGTGCAGCAGCAGAAGTCCAGCCCACAGCAGAACCAGACACATTTACATGCTCCATGGGGCCAGCTTTTTTTTAAGGACTCCCTAGTTACAGCAGAAGCATCTGTCAGTCATCTACAAAGAACTGCCATGTCTTTTTCTCTGCCATAAAACCATAATGAGGCCTGCTTTCCTGTCTTCCTGTACTAGTGTCAGCAAACAATATTAAATTCACTACTATAGTACACTGTAATTGTAGTTAAAAAACAACAGCATTCCTCCAGTTTGATTTACAACAGTTCCTAAACAGCCTCCTTTCCCATATACCATTAATTAGGATTAATACTTCCAGCATTAAGGAAAATCAGAATACATATTCACTTTAAAACCCAGAGTAGGATTGAGACATACAATCTGAAGAGCTCACCAGACACAGATCAAATATGAGTTCTTACAATGAGTTTGTTACAATTGACTACACGTGCTTAATTTATAAAAAATACCTTTCTCTGAAGCTATGGTGGCAAACCATTCTAAAGCTTCTACAGGATAAAAGTCTTTAAAGTATAGGTTCAACCTACTGAAAACAAAGCAAAGGGGCTAAAGACCAAACATGAGAATCTGCACTTCTGAAATGAAGGAGAACTTTGATATTAAAATTCTTCATCTATCTGTGAGCAGCCTGCTTCAACCTCTATAAACCTGAAATAATGTTAAATGACAGATGAAAATTCCATTTTGCTTGTAGCATAGAATGAAGAGACTTACAGGAACAAGGAACAATATTTTAAAAAATTTACTAAGCAAAAGAGCAAAGGCATAACGGAAATTCTCAACATAATAAGCATTAACAACGTTTTCAAGGACATTACAATATTTGTAATACATTACACTCAATTTCTGAACTCTCAGCTACACTCTAAAATATCCCTTTGTAAATTTAGTGTAAATCTATTGTAAGTACAGTAAAATAAACGAGCGCATTTTGAAATACTCTGTTTTGTTATGGGCCTTCTTTTGGCAGAATGCAACCACCAGCTATCCTGAGATTGTTTCAAGGGTAAATTTAAACTCAGACTTATAACTGAAGCCCAGTCTAAGAAATTAATCGCACTTGTTTACTTATCTTACTGTACTTACAGACTTACTATTACTTCACAATTTATGTTTTAAAACCAGTACTACCTTGAATAGTTACAAGCTTTAACATAGCTTCTAAGTGTTCTTTTTCAGAAGCTGTAGCTTGATGCAACCAGGCCAGCATGTCTCCTACATACCTACACAAAGACAGAAATTTCTGTGTAAATCAGTGGTTTATGGAGTCAGGAATTCAAAAGGCCGACCAAAAAAAAAGATTATTTCACACACATTCTTGTTTGTACTGTACCTCAGAGGATCATGAGAGTGCATTTCAATAGGGCGGGGAGTACCTCCCAGACCTCCTCTAGTAAGAGCATCTATAAAGCCACGGACTACAGCACTCCTTCTAGCTGTGCCAAACTCATCCAGAGTGTATCTGTTATTGAAACATGAAAACAGGTTAAAAAAAACCAGTTTGCCTCATCGCAGTTGATTAGTTCAACTTCACAGCTAATACAAGTACCTATTTTTATAGTTCTAGAAGTCTTGCATCAATGCTTCTACTAGAAAGCATTCAAAACCATCTGATGATGTCAGAATTTCTATCATCCTGCCCTGCCTATGGTCCATCTGACAAACAGGAGATAAGAGAAATTTCATGTTGTCACCTGTCTGTTCTAGAGCAAATGTGTAGGATGAGACAAGACTTCTGATATTGCAGAGAGGTGCTGCAATATATAGTCTTTTATATATATATATACACACACACAGACACAGTCCTTTTCTCCTTTCTTTGTTGCACAGCTCTTAGTTTCCAGGCTAAATTAATTACTTGTCAGATTATTACTTGTGGGGTTTTTCTACTGAATTTGAAAAGTTTTTCTAGTGTGCCTCCTCTGATACCATTGCAAAATAGACTGAAATAAGTACTTGGCACTGTGTTTCCTACACAGGAGCACTGGCAGAGGCTGTAGTCTTGCCAGGATCAGGTTACTACTACTGAAAAAAAAATGGGGGGGTGGGGGCGAGGGAGGTGAGGGAAGAAAATGAAGTGACTGCTTCTGCAGAGTGTCCTGGGGTGCATCAGGCACAGCATTGCCAGCTGGGCAAGGGAGGGGATTGTCCTGCTCTGCTCTGCACTGGGACAGCCTCTCCTCAAGTGCTGTGTGAGTTTTGGGTGACACAATATAAACAAGACATTGAGCTACTAGAGACTGTCCAAAGAAGGACCCCGAGGATGGTGAAAGGCCTTGAGGGGAAGCCATACGAGGAGCAGCTGAGGTCACTTGGTCTGTTCAGCCTGGAGAAGAGGAGACTGAGGGGAGACCTCACTGCAGTTACAACTTCCTTGTGAGGGGAAGAGGAGGGGCAGGCACTGATCTCTTCTCTGTGGTGACCAGTGACAGGAACTGAGGGAATGGCCTGAGGTTGTGTCAGGGGAGGTTTGGGTTGGATATTAAAAAAAGTTCTTCACCCAGAGGGTGGTTGGGCACTGGAAGAGGTTCCCCAGAGAAGTGGTCACAGCACCATCCTGACAGAGTTCAGGAAGTGTTTGGACAATGTTCTCAGGCACATGGTGTGACTCTTGGGGTGTCCTGTGCAGGGCCAGGAGATGGACTTGATGATCCTTGTGGGTCTCTTCCAACTCAGCATATTCTGTGATTTTCTTGACTCCTCTAAACATATACTGGAGAGAACTTTTCCTTGACCCTCCCATTCCCTTATCCCACAGAAATAAACAAATGAAAACTCAGCTTTTCAATTTTTGTACATCTAAGTATCTTTGACAGGTTTGGAACTCTTTGCATATGGTCCAGCTGACTGACAGAAGCAGCAATTTATTGTACTGCAACACAAGGCTTCTTCCTTCTTCTAGGCTACCGCATGACTAGCAGGAACAAACCTACATTCATTTGATAGTTGTTCACTGATTTTAATCAAAGGAGTCAGAGCTAGATATTTAATGGATGAACAATTACAGCCCTGAGTGCTGCATCTCAAGTGGCTTGCTGGTGGTAGAGGAGGTGCCAATAACTTACACATGGCTCATTTCTGGAGCAGGCTACCTTTCTGTTTGCATTGAAGCATGAAAACAAGTGAAGGATGGGAAATGAACACTGGTAACACCCCTGTTATACTTGCAAGCCACAGAACATTTCTGGTTTTTTTAAACCAATTTAAGCATTTTGAACAACACACAAACTACAAAGCAGAAAAAGAAAATATACATTACAGATTATTCTTCCAACATAACTGAAAAAATGTCAAAGAGTAAGCATGGTGTCACTTCCCCATGACACCCAGCAGAGGAATACACATGAAATAATAATAATAATGTTATTCACTGACTTATTTAAGTCTGCATTCAATAAGTACTGCATTCACATTTAATAGAGGTGGAGAACAAAATTTAAAAGAAAATAATATATGGTTTCAAAAATGTTTGACATTAATTTCAATTAGATTTCTACTCCGCTATAAAAAGTCTGAGGGAACCTTCAGTTTTGTTCTTTTTAATTATTATTTGAACGAGGTGGGGAAAGAGCACACTGAACATTCTGGAAATTTCTATTTAAGCCTTTCTCTTTATACACTGTACTTGTTAACTCAGAGAGTAAATATCTGCAATTAAAAAAAGTCTAACAAAAAATTCTAATAAATTACTATTTACAAAAATAATGCAACTAAAAGTGGAAGAGATCTAGGATCTGACAACTGCCCACTGTCTGGAAGGAGCAGTATTGGACTGAAAAATCTCAAGTGTCTATAGAAACAAGTTAGCTTTTTTTTTTGCTCTCCAGTAAACAGCTATACAATAGATCATTAAATATACAGCAGTGAAACAGATTTTGTTATCGTTATTAGATTTCAAAATAACATTTAATAATGATAATTTTATTTTAAAAAGGAAACTACTAATTTTCCTTTTGCTCTCAGTAGAACAGGGTATAACCATTACAAAATCCTGCACCTTAAAAAATTCAGCAATAACTGTTATTTACACTAGAACACAGTATTTACTGCTATGTTATTACACATGCTCATGACTGGAGAAGAAAACAATATTTGGAGTCTTTTCAACCCAGCTTCAATGTTTAAAATATACAGTAATGATCACTGGGGAAAGAGGAAGGAGGTAGAAAAAAAACTTTGGAAACCCGAGTGGATGTTGGAAGAGGTACACTGCTTTGAGCTATGTCTCCATGCATTTTCTAGGAAACAGTTTTCAATTTTTCTGTTAGAGCCAGGAAGTGAAAACCAATCTGAAATGTTTATTTTATATCCCTACTGACTGCAGCTCCCCAAAGTCCATCCATGGTGCAATCCTTCTGACACTTTTAGTTAACAAGACGTAAGTCAATATAAGGAAACAAGAATTTGTAGATTTGTTTCTAAACTCCCGTCCTTCTCCATCTTATTCACTTTCAGTCAATCGAATCACAATCTTTATCAGATGCAAGGGCACTGATTTGGAGGGAAGGTGTTTAGCTCACACAGCAGTGCTTATACACATAAAGCAAAAAACAAAATTATTTTCTTCTGTGACTTGACTTCTACATTATGAACTCAGCAGTTTGTTACTTAAAGGTACACAAATTTTTTTTGAAGGGAATAAACTAAATCTTGAGATTTAAAATGTAAAGCATCAATACTGCTATTTTGGTAATACTGCTGCAGCAAGTAATTAAGCCTGATAATCTATGATGAGAGACACGTGGCTGCATCTTCTACAGTCATGCTTATTTTTGCCCTTTTGGCAGAGGAAAGGTCTTACCTATCAAGTTCTTTGCTAACACTATTACTGTTGTTTGTGAGAGAAGTGTCAGAAAAAAAAAATTCGCTTTTGCAGACTCATTTTAGACTGGCCAGCAGTGGATTTACACACAAGATGGGTTTTTTTCCCTGAACTAAGAAAGCAAAACAATAATTTTTATGAAGTTTCAAAGTATCATAATTCAACGAAGTATTAATTAGAGACAATAAAACTGTATCTAAAAAGAACCCTACAAAATGTTGTGAACAGAGTAGTGACTGATCTTTTGCAGTTTTAAAAGAGGGTGTAGAAGACAGAATGCAAGAAAGGACTGCAATCTCCAGCCATGGCCTGAAGTACTGCAACACACCACATCCAACAGCTAGGGAGGTGACACCACTTCTCCCTCACATTAACCAGCAGAGCTGACTGAGCATGTCAAGATCTGAGCCTTCTCTCACACTAACAGCATGTTTAAGGTCCATGTACACTATGCATTTTTCCTGTGAAGGGCTCCATGGAGCTTTACAGTGTCACGTACCTACAACTTTGCACACCTGACACTCCTAAAGACAAGGGTAGCCTTAAAGACAAGGCTGCCTGTTACTCTGCTGTCCTGGATACCTGTGGCTGAAAGTAATTTGCAATGGTTGCAAATACTAAAAAAAAAAGCCCAACGAAAACCAAAATCCCAAAAACCAAAGAAGTGTAAACACCACCTCTTTGGGTATGGTCACCCCAATAAACAGTTCTTACAGTGCCATCTCGTGGCTGACTCTCCTAAGTACCATTTCATTTACTTTAACAATCCTTCAGCAAATTCTAAATAAGAACAGTAGTATTTTACACATAGACATAGATATATAAACACCTCTACACTTTAGAGGTCTATATGCAGAAGTTTTTAATAGATTACTGTATAACTCATAATAGAAGACATTCTTACTACCAAAGGCATTTCAGTAAAAGCTAATTAGCCTTCACCAATTTTTTACTTTGGGGATTTAAATGATACAATCACATGTTTTGGACAGGATTTTTTACTTCAGAAAAATCCTAGAATGAGTGCACAGAAATTCACAATTCATTTAAATTAAAACAGCCTGACATTTTACTTTAATTAGAAACTTGTAAGTTAGAAAAAGTCCAATGACATTTCCTGTACCATAATTATGTCAAAAAGACTTCTGAAACTTAAAGCAGTTGAAATATGATTTTTTATAACTTAAATTTCTGTGCTGCTTTAAATTTGACACAGGAACAAAGTGCCACCAGCCTTGGCACTGTAATTCATGCCCATCTTTAAGTTTTATAAGCTCCAAATACTAGTTTCTGTTAAAGATAAAAGCAAACATTTACTTACTTGTACAGGACAGGTCTATCTTGTAAGGCTTCCATGGCTTGAGCGAGAACTGGAGAAATGTCACATGATTCTTGGGTCAATGTCCTGCATTCATCTATAAAATATCAACACAAATAAAAGCACATTCTTTACACTCTAATACATTTTATACAAGTTGCCAAACAAGAAAATGAGTTAAAAACTCAAAGGCTTTTGATTTTGAAGACTCCAGAATATGCTACCTGGGCTAGTTAGTGTTAATACAATTAAATTCTCCTGCAAGCAGTACTGTAAAACGCATGTCCATCACAAACTTCGACAATAAAAATGATTAAGGGAAGCTTAGTATTTGTTTGTGCCCACAAACAAATGTTGACTCATTCAACCTTCTGAATTTTGTTGGGCTCCTTTGCAACTGTTTACCACATTTCAGGTAAACTACTAAAAAAAAATGGAGCAAGTACTTAAGCAAGCTACTTGTTTTATTATTTGGTTCTGTTATTTTTTTTCTTTCATCAAAATAACTACATAATCTTGTATATTCCAGCAAGAATGTGGAAATCATATAAACTAAATCAAACACTAGCAGAAAAATTAACACTTTTCATTAGGGTGAAACCACAACTATTATCTGAGGTTTCAGCATCCACTGAAGAACAGCTAATGAATATAAAAATCACAATGCATCATTTTTTTTCCCCGTGAATCTTACTGTCAGTGAGACAGTCTCTTGCTTGGGAGAAGGGGGAAGTAATAAAAAAAGCATCTAGATTTTACACTATCAAGGTGTTACACTGAACATGGATGGCTACATCAAGAGTACATATGCAAAAAAAAACAAAACCAAAAGCCGACTATCATTCAAAAGAGCATCGTGACAAAAGGAAGTGCCTTTTATTTTATTTTCTAAAAGTAATCCGCCACTAAATTAGATCCTACTATCAAATCATTAAAACCAACAACTTCCCTGTAACTCGCAAGGAAATGAAATTCAATATAATTAAAAATTTGTTTGGACTACCAAAATGTAGTAGTTGTCTTTGTGGAAAACCATCTACTAAAAACACAAATAAATAATCCACTTTTATAATGATGAAATTGGCCCAAAAAAATGAGAGAATCACCAATTAACTATTTGGTTCAGAACACATCTTTCCCTAAGAAGGAAAGCAAAATGTTAATATATCTTGGAAAGTGTTTTTGCTAAGTTCAATCCACATGAAGGAATTAAAGGAATCATCAAAATAATATTCATAAACATAAAAACATTCTTAGTCCTACTTTGAGTCCATCTGTAAAGTCGTTCATAAGATGTCTCTTGCAGTAAAGCCATCTGTTCCATAATTTCCAAGCTACAAGACAAATACAAAGTTTATTTGCAAATACTATTTTAGGCAGTACTAGCAAAGGCATGTGCAAGTCAAATAAAACATACCATTATTAAAATTTTGAGTATTTTAAAATGTTGTTTGTTTTTTTTTTTGTGTGTGAAATATTCTGGATAGTCGTATGAAGCAAAGAATGAGATCTTGCTTTAACTTCTGCTTTTAACTGTAAATGGTTCCCTTGCACTCATTTAAGTAGGACTCACCCTGCCCTTTGCTGATTTGTTCGGAGGAGAATCTTGACATCATCATGTATTTGTTTTACTCGTCCCAAAGCCTTGAAAAAATCCTAAATCAATTTAAAAATAAAACACAAGCAGTGTGTAAAAGCAGTAATTTCTATTCAAATCTCTAGCACTCTATACTCCCTCTTTCAATTCCATTCTTAAGTTTCCTGCAGGTCTGTGTTCCAAATGCTGCTTTTAAAATTCACACCCTGCCTCTGCCACTTCTTACCTTTCATTTCCACCCTAAGAGCCTTAGGATTTTTTAGTTTCCCATTGCATCAAACTCTTCTTCCACCAAAAAAAAAAAACCAACAAAACAAACAAAAAAACCAGTAAAGATGTGTTTTTAATCTGTCTTAGGTAGTATGTGTGTGTTTAACATTCATTAGGTAATGTTCTAGGGAGATTTTTGAGGACATTGCTATGCATTACAACACTGTCTCCCATTACTGTCAGCCACTAAGGAGCAAAATTAAACATTGTAAAGTACAACGATTACAGGTTGATATTTTTTATATTCATAAAATGGGGTAACTATTTCTAAAAAAAAAAAAAAATTTAAAAAACCCCATTTGCAAGAGATTAGACTAAGGTTTTCCAGAACAACCTTTCTCTGGGGAGTAACTCAACAGCAGTAGTGAAGAAAAAAACCCAGACCCTAGAAGACAAGGACACATGGCTAAAAAGGTTACTGTTACTGTTTCAGAGTGCGAATGGAAACCCAGTGACAGTTTCAAACACACCTTCTTACGAAGACATATTTCAAATGCCTTGGAGGAGACCAGCAAATTCGGATACAACTGTTTGTTACATCTTTTGTGATTTGAACACAGTTTGCTCAGCAAAGTAGAGTTTCATTCTGGTTCAAGTCACATAAAAATAGACATATTCTAAGTAAAATAGGCCAGCAATTTAATCTACTGCCTTGCATCAATTGTGTTGAAGACCACATTTATAAAATCCCAAAGCACTCTTCCTCCAGGAAAAAAGAAAATTTCCAAACCAGAAGTCTGACTAAAGGTGTTTAAAGCACACTGCTTGACTCTATCAGAGGGGAAATGCACACACGATGTTACTGAAGTCTGCCAACTAAAGCAGCACAACTGATTCATCTCAGTCACTTCTGCACATTTTTTTAGAGAAAGTATCAAGCAGACCAATCCTCGTTGGCTGCAAACCAATCACGGAGTAACTGGCACAGTACTGCTGTCATTGTTCCCTGCAATGCGTGCTTTCTAGAAACCTGAATGTTCTTTCATGGTTCAAAAGTATACAGCAATTACTCAAGTGCACAATTATTTAGCACAATCCATTTATGCTTTCATTAGCACTGTTTATGGTTATCAGTTCCACGTTTTTAATAGTGCTTTGACTGCAAACAGGATGCCTGTGAAAATGAGATAAATCTGGACTACCTGCTGAGACATAGTACGTGAAGCTTTCCATGCAACTACAATAATAAAAAAGTCTATTAAGTATACTCAATTC
Source organism: Ifrita kowaldi (assembly GCA_013398055.1). Taxonomy (NCBI): domain Eukaryota; kingdom Metazoa; phylum Chordata; class Aves; order Passeriformes; family Cinclosomatidae; genus Ifrita; species Ifrita kowaldi. Next base: position 250,673 of record VZRS01000224.1, on the reverse strand, counting down.
TTTCATTATTCAGTTTGCTTTTACTGTAGAACAAGTTCCCTTTTACTGTGTCTTCTTATTCAAATCATAAACATAATCTAAAACTTGTTTTGGAAGGCAGTTAAAGTGAATCAGCACCTACTATCTTCAGCAACCAAATAACAGTGAAGGAAAGCCCCACCTTATACTGTTTCAAGTCACTGAATACCTATATACATGAATATGCAAAATGTACACACATATGCACAATGGCAATAGTAAAGAGCTTCAAGCTTCTCATTTGCTTTATTTGAGCGTCATGAAGTTTTAAAATGTCTTCACTGAAAATTCAGACTTCATAAAGGTCTTTTTGAAGTGTAGAACCACATGAGAGCTCATTTGCCTCAAACTCATTGCATCATTACACAAACTAGAATTTAATGTTGATTTTCTTTCTCTTTACCTGAATCTTTCATCACACATTTCAAACTCAACAGAAATTTACCATTCTGTTAAAAGGTACATTCCTCCATAAAAAATTCAATTGCAAACTGAAAATAAGATCTCGTGTACAATTCAGCTATGGCATTTCTACATTTTAGTTCAGGGCAAAGATTTTAATGTTCATTGAGCTACCTCAGTAATTGGTTCATCTTTTGTGCCTCGAAGCAGATTCATTTCATCTGGTGTCAGCTGGAATTTTGCTATGAATGCATCTGCAACTTGGGCTTTCATTTCTAATCTCTGACTGTAATAAAACAAAGTGAAGAGGATATTAGCTCTTTATGCTTATCTCAATGACTTATTTTTCACATTCGTACTTTTGGAAATATAATCAGCAGCAGAAATTGTTATTATTAAATTACAATAGCACATTCTTGCCATCAAACACTTGAGTTGCTTTTTCACATACAATTTTCTATTAAGCTTACACAGATTATTCAGTAAAGACACTATAAAGGTATGTTAACACATTCCAAAATTACTAAGTTCTTTAAAATAATATTCCTTTAGCATTTGTATCATAAGTTATCTAATCCAGATACTTTGTGCTTGTACCGTTGTAAAGCTTGCAGTTATTTCCTTTCAAATTCACAAGGAAAGGAAAAGCCTATAGCACCCGTAACGACAAAATTAACCTTAGATTAAACTACTTTTCTGCAGACCAGATCCATTTCTTTGTAACACCATACAGTTGGGATATCAATTTACTAATCTCACAAGCAATCAAAATGCAATGGCTAATTCTCTTGTTAACTACCCTTCCTGAAACAAGCACAGCTGGGATGCAACATGCAAACACCATCTCATGGGCAGCATTTTCCTGCACATGTTTCGTCACACACCTCACAACCACAGAAGGACCCAAATGGAATGGACTGGGACTCCTATAGCAACAGAAAATGTCCTCAAACTGTGGTTTGAGCACACAGTATTCCAGGAAATAAAAACTACTTTTTCAGGACATTGAGATGGCACTAATTAGTTATTTGCAGAAGAATAAGGCTCAATTCCTTTAAGACCATTTCAGCTTCCAATGTGATATAATTACTGCAAGATAAACACACAGTTGTTACAGGGTGGTAAGACAGGCAAGTGCACTTCTACATACTGTATAATTAAATTTCCTTGCAAGATCAAAGCTTGAAAAGTAAGCTTTCATTTATTTACCCCTTCTCTACTATCCAACTAGTGTCTGAACTTCATTCAGCTAAGAAATGTGGAAAACTGGCTTCCCTTCTGTAGACATGGATGACTTTCCCACCCTGCAGTTCCACAAACTCTTTTAGAGATCAGATTAAATGTTCTGCAATTGTCAATGCTCTAGCATACTGAACAGCAGGAGGGAGAGTAATATAAAATCCAACAATGCTTTAACAGTAAAATTTATGAAAATCAAAGGGGAAAGCGAAGCCAGTACTTCCAAGTTACACAGAAGAGACCTAATCAAAAAGAAAAACCAAAAACTCATATGCTTTAATACTACATCTTGAATTGATAATTCAGGTTTCACTGGGGTCCTAGGCAAATATAATGATTTTATCTTTACACTGATAGTTTTGCAATGCTTAGTATCAACCTATCTATGTAATTTTCTTTACGTAAATTTTAAATTTTGGGTCTCCATGAAGCCAAATGTTTCTCAGAGAAAGAACAAGAGTGATGAACGATGATTTTGACCAACTATACAGGCAGATGCATCTATGAAAAATCACAGCACTTTCCAACACAGTGGAAGGGGAATGGAACAACACCATTTTGAACACATTCAAGGAAGATTTATATGGTAAAACCTGAAAAGAGCAAGTCATGGTGTAAGAAGCAAAAATACCAAGACAAGTGGTCTACAAAACATACAAGAAACAGACAAGAAGATATTAACGAAAGAGTATTTTTAAATCAATATTAGGCCTGTGAGAGATGTTCTGAGATTAACCACGAAATTCCCCAACATGGATGAAAGACGGGTCAGGTCTGCTCTGCAGTAACATAATGAAACTTAGGCTGCCTCAGCCAACCCTGCTCCTCCCTGCCCTGCACAGACCTTCCCACTGTGCCAGGCACACTGTTTATAGCATCACGTAGTGAATCAGATCAGGGAACAAATCTGGCAGGAAAAAACCCAGAAGTTTTTACTTCTTGGGGGTGGAGATTACATGTATTTTCTAATTCAATTTACCACAGCCTGTGCTAAGGGACTGGGGTATGCCAGCACCAGGAGCTGTCAGAGGCAAGAGGGCATTGACTTCACTGCTGCTATGAAACTCTGGTGAAAACTACACTTCAGAACTCCTCCGGGGTATAAGAAGAGGTCATTTCAATTATAAGTAACAACTACTACTAATCAAAATTTTAAATATTAGGACTCAAGAAAACCCTAGAGGCATTGTGATGGCTACTCAAATTGAAAATCAGCCAAGGACACTTAAAATTTAACGCAGTGATGCTGCTTTCAACAAAGCATTCCTGTTTCACACAGTTTGCTGAGCAAGTCTAATGCCTCAACATCATCATCACCACTGTATTCGGTTGAAACAACAGAAAACGTGATTTAGTGGGTTAACTTTAATAGTTGCTCCAAGTCTCTCCTCTTGTGATGGAAGTCTCAATTTAATATAAATCTACAAAGCTGAAAATAGACTGGATTATCCCTCCCTTTAGGTAACAGAAGGAAGGTAGCAAAGAGACGAGAGAAGGCAAATGCAAGGCCTTCTTTGGTTTCAACTGTAACAAAATCTTCCATAAACAGAGAAGCAGACGGGATGCTGAGAAACTTTTCTGTTCTTTGAGCCTGTGTATTTCCTGAGCGGATAAACTTTTAGGTGCTCTACAGAAGATCTCCACTTATTGTCTTGTGTTCTTCAGATTTTTTGAATGTATACTTCCACCAACCTGGGGGTAGGAGGATGTCTGATTTTAAGAAGTGCGGTATACTGGGTATAACAGTTTTCTCAGTTTTCAGTTGGAATTAGGGTTGTGGTAGAACAAGGAACAGAGCCAGGAACTGTACAAACAGCTTGATCGTGAGTCCTTCCTGAACTCTGTGCCTCATTTTACTCCTCTTTTATAAAAAACAATCTTGCTAATGAATCTCTCTCCTTCTGCAAGTCCTCACTCTTTACAGTCTTCCCTCCACATGGAGAACCAGGTTCGATCAAACACCATGCTTTAAAGCCATTCCCATCCCTGGCTGTGTCTTGGGCTAACACCTGCACACTGCTGGACTCTGTGCACTCCCAACAATTAACTTTTATAACATAAAGTCAATATGTTAAACTCAAGCACAGAGGGCAAGCTAAGTTTCACAATGTACTCACAAGACAACAACCTCAAGGTGGCAGCAATGTTTCATTCACCTTTCTCAAGACAGGGATTGGGAATTGGTGACAAACGTCTCTCCTAAACAAAAGCATGTGTCTGAATTTTGATAAAGCTGTTTCTTCTGGGCTCTTTACAAAGCACACAGGATTTCAAGAAGCTACTCAGTTTCAGAATCCAGGTTAGCCAGTTCTGCTTGAGATGGCTGTGAAAGTTGCCTTGGTTATCAATCTGCACAAGAAAGAGACCCTACATCCTAGATGATAGATCAGGACCAAAATATGTAAATCGTACATACCTCTGATTCTTGCCTGGCAGTGTACAGTATTACTGAGACCAATACACTCACATCTGTTTTCAACTTTTTTCTCTCTATATATTTATTTTTGTATTTACTTCCTCACTCACAAGCTAACAGATATTTAAGTAGAATTTAATCTACATTTGTGTCGGTTTGGACAAATTTGGAGGAAAAATATCCTCTGACAGAAGGCAGGTTACAATTTATTAAGGCACGGCAATGGATTAAAACGTCACCGAAGGTTGCTATAATCATTTCACTGCAGTAAGTGCCATCCAAAACACAATGCAGGTAACAACAAAAGCCATTGTAAGGCTGTCTGACATATAACCCACAGCAGTCAGTACCTGTATGCAGACACTTGGACATTTCAAGATCCACTGGCCTTTCTGTAGATATAATAATTTCTAAATTCTAAGCAGAGCAGTACAGCTGAGGAAAGGCCATACCATGTTGTTATCCCAAATGTTATGCTTTTTCTTTTAACAAAGTTAATCCTGTATAAAGGAACGAAACTAACAGCTTATGGGAATCCTGCATTGATGCAAAGAGGGAAGTGCCAAGTGTTGGTAGAATTTAGAGCTTGGGCAAAGGATAGGATTCCAACAAAGAGCAATTTCCCCAGTTTTAATCGTTACCAGGGAGACAGAATTCTTTTGCAAGAGAACTCAAAAGGCTGGGAAAACTATGCACTTTTCCCTTGAACCAAATACAAATGTGCACTGTTTGTTAGGATTATCACCTAGACAGCTCAAAAGTGAGGTGGAGGAGAAGCAGACTTTTCCAAAGCTTAATTTTATCTTGCCACCACATACAGCATAAAAATCTGCTAATTTCTTCTACCTAGGATGAATCAGAGTAGAGCATTCTGAAATTAGTTTTGATTTGTGGTACTGAGGATTCAACATATTTTTAAAGCCTCAGGACAGTGGAGTATTTCTAACTCGTAAGTAAGTAACAACAATCTTTAACAGACTTTCATAAAGCTGCAAGAATTATTTTCCTGTCATGTGAAAGGCAAATACACAAGACAATGTAACAAAACATTTACACACAAGCATTAGAAAACCATTCTTAAGAGTAAGTACAGATGCAAAAATGCATTTGTAAATGCTGAGAACGAATGTTTTTATACCGCATTTTATCTGTCAAACACATCTCTTATTGAAGTAGAACTGAAATACTATGAGGAGGTATTCAGTGACTCGTTTCATCACAGAATACAATTATGTGATTTTCTCCTTAATTAAAAAATAGGAAGACATAAAAAACCCAGTGAATTGTCTAACGTTTCCAGGATACAAGAAAATAGCAGTAATAGTAAAGAAGGATTTAGTGAGACCTCATCTGGAAAACAGATCACAATCCTGATCATCTGTGTGCAAGAACAATGGACTCCCATTAGACCAGAGCTAGCGGAATGATCATGGGAATGGAAAAACTAATTTATCACAGGAGATGAAGGAAGCTCTTAAGACAAAGGAGAAGACGAGAAAACAGACAATTTATATCCAATAATTAGGCTGGAAATCAGGGAAAGGCTTTTACTGGAAAGACTGAGCTTTTGGGAAGTGTTCCACGAATAGCAACACACAAGAAATGCAAAAATAACACACCACTTTTGTGTTGAACAATTGATGAGTTTACCAAAGTCATCATGCCAGTAATAGGTGGCAGCAGGAGAGTGGACTTGAACTTAGAAGGTTTCTCCGGTAATCCCTATCTGAAGACAGCCTGCAATGCTGCAGCCTTGCCATCTCATACATTCTGTGATAAAAATAAATGGGGAAAATTGAAAAGGCTAAATCAAAAGTTAAGCAGCACATCTGCACTGAAATGATTAAAATCCTACCAAACAGATTACCAAACACTAGAATAAAAAAGCTTCCATGTTGTAAATAAATTCAAGAAATTCAATAATTTTCTACTTTCATACTGATTAGGCTTCCTCTAAATATGATGGGTAAGTATCTATGGAATATTCTTGATAAAATTTTCATATGCAAAACTTTGCAGCAATCATGTGATATATACAGATATAGATACACTAGGTAAATCAGTGTTTAGCAATGTTTAAGATCCATGATCCATGGTTTCTAAGTTGTGCACAGAGATTAAATTTAAAAGGAGCGTGTTTCCAAAGAACACATTCTTTTCCATCTTGTAGAGATGAGCTATTTGATATTTCCAAACCAAACAGACCAGTATCTTCAGTTTATCTTTTATAAAATCTGATATAAAGCCACTTGAAAGGGGTCTGCTTAGTCTAGCTTCAAATTTGCCATCAAATTCAAAAATGTTGCCAAAGGTATGAAAATTACGTACTGTTCTCTACATCCACCTGGAATAAGATCAAAACAAATGAGCTTAAGCTGCAGCAAAAGGAGAACTAAATCAGATAGCAGGAAAACAATAAAGAACCAAAATCAATTTCCAGTGAAGACCACAGGCTCTCTGTTCCTGGGTTTTTCTTCTCAGAGCAGATTAGACAAACATCAGTCAGAAATGGTACCATATAACTGATTCTGCACTTCTGGTGAATGTTTCTCAACCTCTAAAACCATATCTCATTTCATACTGACCAAGAGTACTTCATGTCTCAACAAAGTACACGGTTGCCAGGTAGAAATGCTGACAAGAAATGTGCAAGCTTTGCATGTTCTCTGCTGGTCATGGCTAGAATGTGACAAATTAGTTTTTTCTTTCTTTCAGATCCATTTTAGCTGGTTTTATTCCTGTGCTGCACTTTGTTACCTATGCTTTATTTTGGTACAAGTCAGGATAGAAAATGAGCCTCAGAATTTCAAGCCTTCATCCTCCCCCACATGGAATTGTAATTAAGTTTAGGCAATCACTGCGTTTTCTCATGAAGCACATTCATGGGAATAAATGTAAATATAAGTTTCAAAGGTCAACGCATTAAATAAATCTCATCAATGCAAACCACCAGATCACCACTCTTCTTAGCACAGGCTGATAAAAGCAAACCTGCTACAAATAGCGCTGAACTTCCTGCATCATTTCCAAAATGACTACAACAAAAAAGGTATTTCTTAGAAAAGGAAAAAGGCACCACCAAGAGACAAGGATGACAGATCAGTAGTGCAGCACTACTGAAGCAGATGTTCACTTCGAAACATTTTTCCTAAGACTTCTGAGCTTGTATTGAGCACAGAGATGACAGTCAAATCATTGACTTAATTCCAAGAATGGTGTTTGTTATTCTTTAAATAAAGAACAAGTCTGAATGTAATTCAATTAAAACAAATTGAAGTACACACTGTTACATTCCTATCTGGGAATCATATTTAACTGTATTTTAAAATGTGAAACAATCCCAGGGCTATGTAAACCGGGTTTTTTGGAATTGATGTAACTAACAATGATTCTGACATCAAAACACAAATTTCGCTCTGTTTAAGAACACAATTAAAAGAGAGTAGCAAAATAAGATAGTTTCTAAAGGTGTTCAAGTGCATAATCTCCACAAAAACTCTGAACCATTAGCCTGACTCAAAAAATATCTGAGCCAATTCCATTCCCATTCTTTCCTAATAGTTTTCAGAGTATTGTGGTTTTTACTTCTAGAACACTAGTTCTAGCTCTCAACACCTTTTGTATTTCTGCAGACTTATTTTCAGCGAAGCCCCTGAGAGTATACATACACTCACATAATTGCTCTTACTTAATTTTATAAAAATTAATACTGTAACTATTACCTTCTAGTCTCTCTTCTCAATTGTTACATTGACAACTGTAACTTGTGGCTGTGTTCAAAAACAACATCTTGCACAACATCTTACTATTAAATGGCTGGTAGAATTACTACGAAGCCAGGTTTCTGGCATTCTGCACACAGTATCTGGAACTAAACAAGTTATTTCTCTGGTGTGGGAATTACTGAACTCTGGGATGCTTATTCCTTATGCAAGGTGAAGTAGTTCAGTATTGCAAGTAAGTTTTTAGCTTCACACAAAAAAACTCCAACAAAAAACCAAAAAAACTGGAGTCAGGTATAACAAGAGAAACAACAAGTCAGAGAAAGCTATTATTAAAATCTCACTTCAAAGAGCAAGATCCCTTTTCTGTCAGCCTACTAGCAATAGCAATTAAACAAACCCACATCTTTTAAAGCACAACAGATGTTCATTGCTTGAAAACAAAGTAATCTCCTCGTTACTATTCATAAAAAACCTAATGCAACCTGAAAGCAATATTAGTGTGCTCAAGTAAAAGCATACAAATCTATTGAAGATAACTGAAATGAAAGCGAATTCTTAACAATTACCAGAAATTGTCTAAATTAACTACCTCAGTTTTTCTTTATTACAGAAGCTTGTTATGAAATATATTAAAATGAGCATTCTTTTCAAGGTTGTGTTACTGAGAAGCAGTATCTTAACCTTATGTTATGAAGAGATGGGTTGGATGGCTTGGACTACTTTATTTCACACTATACGGTTCTATTAAGTTATGGTAAGTCTCAGTTTTAAGGAAAAAAGAAAAAAAACCCATCCTAGTTCCTATGTTAAGCAGATACTATAATTTAAATAGTGTGAAGGAAAACTGTTCTGTTTCTAATGTACAGTAGTTTTAACTGGACTTCACAGAGGAAATAAGTTCAGAATAAGCAACCTAATTGACCAAAGAAATGCACCAACTCTGACATATTCACAAATACAAAAATGCAATTGTATTAATTACTTTTAAAATTTGTTATCTAAGTAACACCCTATATCTAGCATTTATGCAAAAGAAGGTCTAAAGGTCACAAACTAAGTAACAAGAAAAAAAATGCTGCAAAGCAAAAACCCAAGAATGCAGAAGTTTTAACCTAAACCTGAGACAAACATGTAATTTTCTACCCCAAATATTTACCAAAATATTTCTACCCTGGATAGAATGCCCGAGGTGTCTTAAAATCACACATTTCACCAATACAGGAAGTTCCAAAGTGCTCATCAGGATTACCTACAGGAAACTCCAGGTGGGCAGCTCTACCTTCAAACCACAAATCTGAGAGACTAGGATAACCAACAAGAGTTCAGGTAAGAAGCTCTGGAAACTGAAAATCATCTTGAACTACAACTAACTATATACATGATAATACAATGCCAAAACTACTTAGTATAAAAAACCTAGTACCCACACAGAGCCACTGAGACAGCCATTCCTTTTCAAGTACAGAAAAGGAAAAAAACCTAAATCCCTAGTCACCATAAATGCAGGAAATGCATCTGGAATTTTACAGCCTCCCTTCAGTTTTAGATCATCGAATAAAATCCTAACATTTTTCCAGCTACAAAAACATGGTCGGCTAAAGTAAATCACACAAATGCTAAGCCTAACAGAAGAACACAATAGAACAGGTCCAGTTTTCATCTCTGCATTTTAACCAGACAGCATTTTAGGACAACCCTCAGAGGACAGAGAAGCCATGTCCTTCCAGTTTCACCATTTACTCATCTGTTGGCTAAAAAATGTCACATTAAGTTGAAGACATCAGTAATTTAAGACCTGTGTATTTTCAGAGGCAAGACTTCAGGTTTCCAAGAGCCCCCTAATATCTGGCAGCAGATGCCTCTTCATGTGCTTGATGTAAACCAAAGGAATGCATCAGAACAGTATTTAACAAGTTAAAAGAACAAATGACTAAAACGTCCCAAATAGAACCAAACAATCTTCACAATTTTTCACACATTTAGGGAGGGAGAAAATTAACTTTGCTAATAAATGGTAATATAAATCTTCCATACCTATCAGACTTCCTGTAAAAGTCACAGGTACTTTTCGGCTTCTGCTCACGGGTACTTCATGGTACACTTCAAAAATAAACTTCCAAACTTCTTCCTACATGTGCACTATGAGGTCACACAGACCCTTAGAAGGACAGACTACTTCCTAAACTTTTTCCTCTTCATACTAGGGGAAATGTTATATCTTTTAAAGGAATTAGCAGAAAGTCTTTTAAGTAAACAACAGTGCAAAGACTATACTGTGGAAGTACTGATGTACAGTCTGCATAATCTCCTTTAATGGAATTTAAGGCCAATTAGACATACACAACTTGGGACTGGTCTTGGTACCTCCCATTCTGCTTCAGAACAAGGAATCAAAGCAGCTTTCTTTTTCTTGAGACTACAAAACCTGTGACCACTTCTCTGTCCTACTACTTCACATACTCATATTCAAAATGACATATTTTCTAAGCCTTCTGGTCACTTACCCAAAGTGTGTCTTTACCAAATCCTTCACTTTATATGAACCAGCACTGCATTTCATGCAGTTATTCTAGATTCGACTTTTAAAATATGTACAGATTAGACTCCAGCTTCATATTCAGACATAATCCACTTCCTACTGAAGTTCACATCATAAACCTACTGATTTTGAAAGCTGAGAGCTATCCAAAACCATAATTTCTACTAGAAACTTACTACTGCAAAATAATTATTCCTAACCTCCACTGAACTGCATATAATTTTCCGAAGAAAGCTCGTAAAGCAAGGAGATTCATTCTTTTACACTGAGAAAACCTGAAGCTATAAAACCATACATCCTAACCATAAAAACAAAAAAGGCTGCTTGAATCTGTCATTAGCTATTATCCCCTTCTCAGGAATAAAAATACTGAAAAGAGAAAAACACAAATCTTTTCTTCCACAGGAGGCTGGAGAACCAAGGGAAAAAGTGGTCTGTGCTAGGCTCATTAAACAGCACTCCTGTATTTTACAGTTAGCTTTAAATATGGCAGAGCAGGTTAGAATCCAACTTTCCATTCCCTCATACAGTCCCTGAAAAAGAGAGAGATTTCCACTGGATACGAAGCATTAATAACAAGAAGCCTGTCAAACTGATGAGAAGTTGAGTTGTTATGACACAACATAACTTACGTTTTCAACAGACTTTAGGTAAAGCATGTCCATATTTGGCATGCTGAACCACTGTAACTGATTCTTTTCCCTAAAAAGCCAATTTTTATTGAAACAAACACTGACACACATTCTTACCTTTTTGGATCATTTCGCAATAAGCTAAGAGTGCAATTGAGCTACGAACACATATATTGTTGAAAAAAACCCCAAAGTCATAAATCAAAAATAAAAGTGGCAGAGTCACATCTAGAAGAAAATTCCATCAAATAAATAAGGTGGTATACATACTTTTCTGCCTGCAGTTTTGTGGTTTTTACAATCAAGTCCTGGGTTTGTTCCTTTGCTGCCTAGAATACAATTAGAATTGTTAAGCATGTGAAAAACACAACCATATCAAATGTATTAAACAATCTTTAAAATAGGCTAATACTTTCGAAGCTTTCTGAGTATAAGCAATTTAAAGAGTGTACTCTTTGAAACAAAAGGCCTTCTTGAAACAAGTATTCATTAACTCTCCCTACGTCCAGGCATTAAAAAAAATAGTTATCCTTATCCATATATATTTCCATATTTATATACATTTATAATCACACTGTTTATTTTTAGTTTATATTTAATAAATATTAAAAATTATAAATATTAGAAATTGTTCTGATTATTTTGTTTGCCCATCAACTGTAAATTGTTTGCTGTCACAAAACAAAAAATGAAACAAATTCCTTTGGATGCTAAACTGCCCAGTACCAGTGTCCACCCAAACGTTTTAGAGAAGATGATGAACACAGCTCTGCTAGTCTAAGCAAGCCTAGCTCTACAGTCCAACAGCTTACAGAGCTGTATGGATCAAGGACAATTACTAGGAAAAATTTCTTCACTGAAAAGGTGGTCAGGCATTGGAACACGCAGTGCAGGGAAGTGGTTGAGTCACCATCCCTGGAGGTATTTAAAAGATGTGCAGGTGTAGCACTGAGAGACATGGGTTACTGGTGGACTTGGCAGTGCTGGGTTGGACTCAATCTCAAAAGTCTTTCCCAGTCTAAATGACTCTACTATTCTAAGGGCAATGCACTTAGGAAGTTCATTACAGCCCTCACTATTGAGGGATGGCAGTGCAAGGGAATCTATGCAGAAACAATTCCGCATCAGACAGCAACTGCACGATCAAAAGGATTGCTGCAACTGAAGTTAAAGAGTTCTGAAACTTATTGCTCTGTGAAAAGCTAAAAGACATCTGGAATTTTTGGCTTCGCTCTGGATGCCACCAGTGATCCCTCACAGAGAAAAATGTTTTTTATTTAACAAAAAAATCCTGAAATCAAAATGTATTCAGTATAGGACAATACTGCAAGTGAAGTGATGGAAATGGCAATAAAGACATTCTATGTGAATAATTTCAATACTGTTTAAGGGCCAAGTTACAGCACTTGCGAAATTGAAGACGCCAGTCTTGAGACCTCTGAGAGGTCTAACAAAATGTACACACCCTGATTCCTTTCAGCCTGACGCTACATTAGTTACAACAAAAAAAGCAGTCAAGGTACAGGAATGCTTTGAAAGGTGAAAGTAGGTGAAAATAGGACTGTAACCATTCATGCCCAACTCAATTGCAAATTTTAATAAACAAAAAAGAAGAACTATGCTTCCTTTCCAGTACTTTCTGGGCAGAAGTACTGATTACCACGAACAATGCTAACAGTAAGACAGCAGAAAGGAAGAAAAAGCGTTTTTTCTGAATCTAGCTAGATATACCAGGAAGCCAGTTTTTATGTACATGCATTCAAATACATGCCAGATATTGTCATTATTTTATGTATGAAATGTAAGAGCTTACATCTAACCAAACGACGTAACTGTCAGAAATGAGCCGGACATGCCGGGAAAATCAGAAAGTTGGTATTTGGTGTTTCTCGTATATCCCAAACAGAAATATTTTTCTCTTCCTCCCCACCTCAGTATATTAGTTAAAGCTTTCATTATACTTCAACCCCACTTAATTCCGTTTCAGCACTTGCTCCTTCTCTCCCTTTCAGCCACTGCATCTAAAAAGTCACTGTCCTAAAATCACATGTGACAGTATATGGTTATTTGGATTGAATGGCATTATAAACTTACAAAATAACAAAGCTAAAAAGCTTTTTGGCTTATCCAACTCTATTCCCTTTCATGTCCTCTATTTGTTCTGCTTTCTTAATATACTGCTCTCTTTGCACATTTTTCTGTGTTATATGCCCCAAATCCTCCTCTTTGTATCTTCTATTTGCTTTACTTAGTTCATTTTTGTCTTCTTATTCAGCTTGAGCACATGCCTGCAAGTCTTCATGTCCTATTACAGACAAAGTACCAGAGTCTTTCACAACTGAGTGCTAGTTCATGAGCTTATTAACGTTACATTCATACACAGAAAATATGGATTGAATCAAGACAAGTTACGAGTTCTACAGGGCTCTAGAGGAAACTTTCTGTGGGGCACAGAACAAAACTACCTACTGACTTCAATAGAAAAAGAAATCTCTGCAGGGTGGCTCTACTCTGGGAAAAGAAAAAAAAAATCACAGACTATAGTTACACTTCATGATCTAAAGACAGAAAAGAGCAAAAATCTGCATGGACACTTGACTCATTTCCACATCTAAGAGCTTAGTCTAACAGTTCCTGAACTGCACTAGGGAATATATCCACATTAACAGTGATCAAAGAGATCTGAGACCTCTGAGGTGCATTACCCAGTTCCTTCTAAAACTGAAAATTAACTACTGCAGTTGGCTACACTGTACTCTCATTTTTTTTTTTGGTACAAGTTCATCAAGCCACAAGCACTCGTACAATGACTGTGAAACCTATTTATCTAAGCAGGAGGACACAAAAAATCCACACACACACATATGGAGAGGAAAACAACTGTTTTCACAGGATTTTTTAGTGAAGGATTCTTATTCATATACTATAACTTATGTGCTGCATACGACCAAGTTTGGTTTGGTAAAACATCTACACTTCAGCATCCATAAGCTGTTTATACTCATCACTGCATTGAATATTGAACTTGTACCCTAAAACCAAGTCAGATTTAGTAACACAGCATGAAACACATATTTCCTACACTCCCCAGCCCCACCAAGAATATTATGGATTCAGGATTAAGGTGAAATAGAATTGGTTTTGTTGCATATCAGCATTCTGAGATCATGTTATGAAACAAAACCAATAAACTCAAGACACACACCAGATTTGTCTCCCTCTCTGAATTACAAGATACTTTCCTATGAATACACTTGAGGTGTTTATACAAACAGACACGGTCAATGCAAAAGCCATTTTAAATGGAAATACACAAATTAGCCCTTAAATCTCACATCCAATCTAATAAAACATTTTCTCTCCACTCATATACACATGGATATCACATGGCTATTCCCAAAATAAGTATGCTGCATTTTGAACTACAATTTGGAAGAAATTAAAATTACTTCCTTGATACATTCTCTAAGCAAGTAAAAGGAAGCATATTAATATCCTAAAGTAATATATTATACATACTACGGAAACATCTTGGTGCTGCTGTTAATCCTCAAAAATAACTGTTTGTCCTTTTAAAAGAAAGTAGTCACACCTCAAAAGGAAAAATATTCAAAGCACTTCCATTTATATATTACCTTCAAACGACTGGACATGTCTTCACAGCAGCTGCTCATTGCTTGCACATCTTCATTTATACTCTCCAGTTCCTGCATAAGATCAAATAACAGTAACTGTGTTTCTCATCAGAAATGCTGTGTCCAGGCCCAGCTTCCCACTGCAGTTAGATGCCCCAGTTACAAGGAACATTGTTGCTCTAGGCTCCCTGTTAGTCGGTGCAGAGTGATGCACCTCTAGAGATCAACATTCACTCAGGACTTTTATCTGTTTGAAACATCCAATACAACATTTTCAACAAATGAAACAATTTTACTGTAATAGTATATCTGTCCTGGAAAGTTAAAATCTTTCTTAATCCTTTTTTAAACTTTAAATTACATAGCAGTATTCTTGTAAGATAGCTAGTCATGCTGCAAAAACATGACTACCTCTTTAACTTGCTTGAATATGTGCACAAATTCTTCGTTTATGGCCAAGCTTCGTCGTTCAATGTCTCCACGCAGGTTTCTTCGGGTGCGCAAACTGTTTTCCACAAAAAAGGTCGAGAGAGCCTTGAGTGCTTCCAGCATTTCCTAGAAAATAACAAACAGACCTTCAGTTTGCATGCAGTTACAAAGAAGCAGGTTAAATAATCTGTACTCACCCCAAGTTCACGGTCTTATTAAAAACAAACCAAACCTAATATTGTTTTAGAGGAAAAACTACCTTAACACACTCCACGTCAGTTGGCAAACAACTAAAATAATTGCTGAGCCTTTCTTTTCCTCTTCTAATAGAAANCGCGACACGGAGCGGCTCC
Organism: Ifrita kowaldi; assembly: GCA_013398055.1. Classification (NCBI taxonomy): domain Eukaryota; kingdom Metazoa; phylum Chordata; class Aves; order Passeriformes; family Cinclosomatidae; genus Ifrita; species Ifrita kowaldi. Next base: position 235,285 of record VZRS01000224.1, on the reverse strand, counting down.
GGCGGAAACGCGCTCCGAGGATTTGGTTCCGGCCTAGGGCAGGCCGGCTGTAAAGCCAGGCCTCGCCTGGTGCAAGGTGGCACTCGGGGTTTTTCTGTTTATTTCTTTGCTTGTTTTTATTAATAAAATAAAAACACATTAAATTTAAAATATTAATGAATAAAAATAATTTACTTGCTAAATAAAGGATTTTGAGTCGATGATAGAAAGAGGGTTCACTTCACGAGGCCAGAGAGCTATATTTATTTCACAAAATAAGTGCTTTAATTACGGGCATAGCTGGAAGGAAAAATAAACGAGATCTCTATTGTATAAGCCAACAGCAGTGGCTGTAATATGTGTCAAAATGAGGAGGGTGTCTTGTTTCTGCTGTGCATTTACTGACACAGAGGTGAACTCCCAATGTCTCCTTACAGCTCTAGAGCACGAAATCACAGAATCAATTAAGTTGAAAAAGACGTCTGAGATCGTCGAGTCCAACCCATGTCCTAACAGCACCATGTCAACCAGACCACGGCACTGAGTGCCACATGGTGACTCCACCACCTCCCTGGGCAGCCCATTCCAGTGCCCAATTACGCTCCCTGTGAAGAGTGTTCCTCCTCATGTTCTGCCAAAACCTCCCCTGGGGCAGCTCATGACTCTGACCTCTCGTATTGTCACTTGTCCTGTCTGAAGTGCTGAGGTGAGATGGAGGAATTTCTGTGGGCTTTTCCAAAGGACGGAAAGCAGGTATGCAGATAAAGGTAAATGGAAAGAAGATGANGATTTTTATAACATCCAATCATCCAATACAACATTTTCAACAAATGAAACAATTTTACTGTAATAGTATATCTGTCCTGGAAAGTTAAAATCTTTCTTAATCCTTTTTTAAACTTTAAATTACATAGCAGTATTCTTGTAAGATAGCTAGTCATGCTGCAAAAACATGACTACCTCTTTAACTTGCTTGAATATGTGCACAAATTCTTCGTTTATGGCCAAGCTTCGTCGTTCAATGTCTCCACGCAGGTTTCTTCGGGTGCGCAAACTGTTTTCCACAAAAAAGGTCGAGAGAGCCTTGAGTGCTTCCAGCATTTCCTAGAAAATAACAAACAGACCTTCAGTTTGCATGCAGTTACAAAGAAGCAGGTTAAATAATCTGTACTCACCCCAAGTTCACGGTCTTATTAAAAACAAACCAAACCTAATAAATTGTTTTAGAGGAAAAACTACCTTAACACACTCCACATCAGTTGGCAAACAACTAAAATAATTGCTGAGCCTTTCTTTTCCTCTTCTAATAGAAAAGTTTGTCTACAATTTTACAGTAGCTTTAATCAATAAGACTACTTTCTGTAAATGAATGACCTATCCGCAGCCAGAAAACATTTAAATTACAAAAAGCTTGAGAAGTGCCTTCCGAGGCAAGCGGTACAAACCTCCCTACGATCTGAAGGGATAAAATAGGAGCGTGGCATGCTGCTGGAGAAGAGAAAACNTGTTTATTTCTTTGTTTGTTTTTATTAATAAAATAAAAACACATTAAATTTAAAATATTAGTGAATAAAAATAATTTACTTACTAAATAAAGGATTTTGAGTCGATGATAGAAAGAGGGTTCACTTCACGAGGCCAGAGAGCTATATTTATTTCACAAAATAAGTGCTTTAATTACGGGCATAGCTGGAAGGAAAAATAAACGAGATCTCTATTGTATAAGCCAACAGCAGTGGCTGTAATATGTGTCAAAATGAGGAGGGTGTCTTGTTTCTGCTGTGCATTTACTGACACAGAGGTGAACTCCCAATGTCTCCTTACAGCTCTAGAGCACGAAATCACAGAATCAATTAAGTTGAAAAAGACGTCTGAGATCGTCGAGTCCAACCCATGTCCTAACAGCACCATGTCAACCAGACCACGGCACTGAGTGCCACATGGTGACTCCACCACCTCCCTGGGCAGCCCATTCCAGTGCCCAATTACGCTCCCTGTGAAGAGTGTTCCTCCTCATGTTCTGCCAAAACCTCCCCTGGGGCAGCTCATGACTCTGACCTCTCGTATTGTCACTTGTCCTGTCTGAAGTGCTGAGGTGAGATGGAGGAATTTCTGTGGGCTTTTCCAAAGGACGGAAAGCAGGTATGCAGATAAAGGTAAATGGAAAGAAGATGACTGACAGCGTACAGCTGTTATATAAGAAGACACAGATCCCACTGTGGTATTAGCTGTGAAAACAACATCACCTTTCCATTTGTCTGATGGTGTGTTGTCAAAAACCAAAGACTCAAGCAGTATCTTAACTCTTCAAGAGTTTGGGGATTTCACATTACTCTTTTAAAGACCCTTCCTGAAAATAACTGCAAACAAGTCAAGTAGACATTGCCTTTATGCCCAAGGTGGAGCACTGAGCTTCTGAATGCTTTTATTCATTAATTATTTGTTCTTTTAGTTTGAGTCATTTACCTCAAGAAAAAACTGTATGACCAGAGCCCCACTCTTGAAATCTTAGCATGATGGAGACAGCAATAGGTTATTTTTCTATTTAATTTTTCTTTAATTTTTGTTTGTTTGTTTGCTTCCTCACATGCATCCTCTACATAAAAGGCCAGCTTTTCTGAACAGTCTATGTAGTGCCTTGTTTCTACTCTTGGCTAGTCAGCAAGAAGGTTTTCAAGCATTTTCAGACACCTTGTTTTCCTTAGTTTCTGTTTCTCATCCACCCTATTACACTGATGTTATCTCCTTCTAGATGTCCTTTACTTCTGACTAAGCTTCCAGGAGCCAGGATCTCCCTTCTCCATGTCAGAAGAGATAAAATAGCCTGCAGTCATCACAGGTGTAAGCAATTAATATTTAAGCATGTCAAGAAAATCCTATTATTAGAAAGATCCCCTCCCACCTATAAGTTGGATGTTGTTAGTTGTTTGAACAACACTTCAAATGTTGTTAACCTGATGGATGAGTTGACAGAGTGAAGGCACACCTTGAAGTCAGAAAGGCTCCAACATCTGAAGCACAAGTGTCAGATAAGTCACGACCATTGCCAAGTCTTGTCCAACAAGTTATACCACAAACATACAAGGAGCCAGAAAGAATTCCCTCTATTAGTCAGTACACGCATTTTCTTTTGAAGCAACCAGTTCTGTTTTCAGATGCTTCTTCATGGGTGTGCATTTCTTCAAGAATGTGTTTCGTGAGCCAGAATGCTTCTAGCTAATGTAAAACATTAGGCTGACAGGAACCAATGGAGTTTTGAAACAGCATGTGTTTATCTATGCATGTGTTCTTTTGAAAAAATGAGAAGAAATAAGCAAGGGAGCGCTTTTTTACCTCTCACAAGTCTAAAACATGTCTGTATGAAGGCACCAGTGCTTATATCTTGTTCATCTTTTAGGAATATTAGATGCAGCTATAAAAAGAAATCCTCTCTTTTTTCTGATACGAATAATATTTGCAAGGTAGATTTTTCCTCAGAACAGACTTTTTTTAAACAAAAATGCAAATGTGACTACAATGAAGTCACCATCTAGAACTCAGCTGGTGTGCCATGGCTTGTATGCATCACAATGGTGGGTTTGGCATGACATTCTTACCAGTCTGCTTGCTCACCGGCAAACATCCTGTTAAATCAATTTGACGTACATTGTGGGATAAAATGCTTGGGATTTTGTGATCTGTAACTGCCAGAAGGTACTTTGATTTCAGTTATCAGTTTCTGTGTATCAATGGTAGGCAGTCTGTATAGTGTGTGTAATTTACTCCACTGCAAGTTCTCTCACCAAAACTTGACACGGCAGCAGAACTACAGGTGTCAGTAAAGAAATGTCTGGCACAGGGTGTTTTCTGTTAATTTGCTTATCTTAGCTCCTTACTATGTTGGTTTCTGGTTTTGTGGGCTTTCCCTCTCAGACAGCGAAACTGTTTGACAACTGTTACCACTATGCAGCTGGTGAAAGTGTTCACAAACCACTCGTTTGGTGCACTACAGACAGGAGCACAGTTCAGCCTGCAGAACGAGGTGTGGTCAGGAATGCCACCTGCTGTCTACGTAGCCAAAGCTAGTAAGTGCTCTTGTACTTTCAAATGCTTGGAAGTACATGTACTTTCTGAAGACAAAGACAAAAAAAAAAAGGTTTGCAGTAGTAACTTGAATTTGTTCCACAAAATGCTAAGTAGTAATAAAACTTCAGTGGATGAATAGATTGACTGGGATCAAAGAAATGGCCGGGTGTATTTCCCTACCCTGTGGCAAAAGAGAAGTGACAGAGTAGGACATAAAGAAAATATTTTCTTAAACACAAAGAAGAAGGAGTAGCCTTGCTGTGGGTGTTGTCCTAGGCAAATGAGAGTGAGAAAGGAGGATTTCTGTGATGAAGGAAAAAGAAAACGTACAAATACATTAAAAGAAGAGTAATGGGAAGGAAGGAAGGGAGGAAGGGAGGAAGGGAGGAAGGGAGGAAGGAAGGAAGGATAGACTAATGCAGAGCTTGCCTCAATATGATGCACAGAGAACATAGGAATGGGAAGCATTATGAAGTGAAGTCAGGAAGGTGAAAGGTCACGTAAAAATGCCCATAATTGTATTTTTCTTGCAGTATAATAGATAAAAGGAATGTGACAATGCTATTTTACATACAATTTACAGGTAGGTCCTGATGCTTTCAGATGCAGTGAAGAAGAGTTATGTGCAGGAAGCTGGCTGTGATCTATTGCTGCTCAGCTGTGCCTCCCTGTGAAAATGTTTACAGCCCTTTATGCTGTCATCCCTACAGATGATCAGGTGAGTGGAACTTGGCTCTGCCAGGCTCTCCACTGCTCACAGCATACCCCAAAAGAAATCCACCACCGCCTGATAATCTTCACTAGTTCTCTGCCATTAAATTATTCCTTGGCTTTCTCCAGTATTTTGATGCCTTTTTGTGCTATGGTTGGACTAGAAAATCCAAGTGATAGGCAGGAGCACAGGAAAATGTTCTGTCTTTAAGTCAGCTAGAGCTGGATTTTTTAATGATTTATTTTCTTAGAGGTCAATATTGTAGATACTTTTTGCCAGACCAAATCAATTCCCTGAGCTAACAATTTTTTTAAAAACTCAGACAATGTAGACCTCATTTTGGAAATTGAGGTATGACTGTGAGTGATTTGGCCAAAGGTCACCCTGACAGCAACATGTAGCCATGTAGTGAAACCTGTCTTTGTCCTTTGAAGGTCCAGGAAAATGTACAGTTCTGAAGTTTTAGGTTAGCTCATGCTATCTCACTTGAGGATTTATTGTCATGCCTCACAGTCAGCAGTAGTGGCTCTAATATATGTGATGCTGAATCAGCCACCTGGTTGAGGAGCTATAAAACTTCTGTTTGTTATAACTCACTGAAAAGATAACACTAGCAGTACAGTGTGCACTTTAATACATACCAAGCCCATGAAATCTTCCTGTTCGGCTCCTGCTAAAAAATCCCAACCATTGATTTCAAGGGAAGTACTGTGTCAGCAAAACTAATAGGGTTTAGTCTAAATTTATTTAATTCTAGAACACTACAGAATAAAGAACTTTTCTAAGGAAGTGGTTGTCTAAACTATGTGGCCACATCCCTGGCAAGGTCAATTACACTGGTCATGGCACTGCCACTCACTTCAGTGAGGGCCCAAATTTCACCTAAAAAAAAGGAAACAAATGGTTTAGATTGTGGAGCCATGAGAACAAATATCTGCTTGTGGCTGACGAACTGCATCACCTTAGTGACACTATATCTCTGTGGCTGAAGTATAAAGCTTATCTTCCTTTGCATATGCTCACTAGTATGCTGATAAGATCTCTAATATAGAAGATTACTTTTATCATTATAATAACAATATAGCAACAAAGAGGAATATTTTACAAAAAAAAAAAAAAAATAGAAGCAGGACACAAAACACATGATAATGATGTGTGCCAGACCTGCTGCCCTGTTTCTTCAAGCAATGACTTTCCATGTCCTGCTGGCAAAAAGTCTCTGGAATATGTTCTGTTTTATAGGTGGAATAAAAATAACCCAAACAACTGAACAAAAATTGCAACTATTCCCCTTTAGACAAAGAAATGCCTTCAGTATGTCCTGATCTCAGCTGACGTCAATCTCTAGCAAAGAAAATCTAGAGAGCAATACCTAAATTACTGGGCAGTGCCCTCAAATCAGCTGATCAACAAAAGGCCCTCTATGAGATCATGACAGAGTCGTGACGTGGATCATGACAAGCCAAAGGTAGATCTAATAAATTTGAAGAATGGTGGCATTAGAAGAATTCCTTTTGAGTCAGTACACCAGCAACACAAGTTTTAACAAAGACCATAACTGCTGCAAACTTTGACTCCAACTGCTGTATTTTAATCCAGAACTATGGGTCGTATGTCCATGTCTTATGGATGTTTGTCACATCTCTTGGGTTTTTTTCCTCCCTTGACTTTTCTGGTATGTGAACAGGCTCTTATTTTGATCCCTTAGTGGAAACTCAGGCACTGCCTTAAGCCCCCCCCCCAGCTAGTGATCAACTATGATTATTCTTCATTGAAGCATTCTTGTTATTCCCAGAACCCAGCCATTATGGTCATTTTGTATTTACAGTTCGAGTCACTGAAGATGTGTGACAAATGTAGCATATATTGCTGCCTTTCAGGATTCATATAGGACTCCAAGATAGTATAACTCCACTTGGCAGGACAAGAAATGCATGAATGTAGAATGAAGTGCATTTTTGCAGCCCTTTTTTTTTTCCACTCTTTTTATTACATTGATTGGCTGGTCTCCATTTTGAAGCCAATTTGAATTTTCCAAAGTTCCTTTTAAACTCCTGTTGTATAGCTTCTGCCCTCTTGCCCTTTTTCCATCTACACACACACATCTGCCACGCAGGCAGGGTAGTATGACAGGCTTGTCTCAGCTTCAGGTGATTTCTTTACCATAGTCAATATCCAAAGTACAGTCCTTAGTGTTAATAACTGCTCTACTGGATCTGCTAGCTGTTGGTTGGGATATAGTTGCATAAGATGACAGAATTCTCACCTTGCTAACCCAGAGAATCCTGCACAAATGCTTGTACTGGCACAGAACAGATAAGAGTATATGGTCAGGGACATCTGGCATGTAGAAACTCCCTTTTAAATGGCAGCTAACAATTTTGTCAGGCAAAAGTGTATCTGGAGCCATGAGTGCACAAGGAGCTCTTGAGGGAAAAAGCAGTAGTGTGGCATGAAGCAAAAATTGTACAGCTTCACCACAAAAGCCATTGTCTTATGAAAGAGCACTTTAGGGATGTTGCTAGTAAAAGTTGCAGAAAACATGTTGATGATCATGGCAATTTTCATAGCAGTAATACAACATCAACCTAATTTTACAGGTACGGGTGTCATAAATAGCTTTTCCTAGTGCTCATAACAATTCTGTTTGGTTGAATTTAATGGAATTTTATTGCTACTTCAGGAGAAATAAAAGTTTCCAAAATGCCAGAAGTCACACTCTCAGACATCTGCCAGGAGGGTAGCCAAACAGCTTCTCAGCAACTCCAGTGTGCAGCTACCTGGTATATTTTGGATTTGATTCTTTCTGTAAAGTTGACTCAGAAGTGTCATCTGGGGTTGCCTCAACCATTCATCTTTGTGTGTCAGCTCATACAGCCCTTCCAAAGCCTTGGCGAGATGCCATCGCCCTCAGAGATGCTGGAGAGCTGCTGTGGATAAAAATAACTTATTACTTAATGGCTGACACTGGTTGCAGTCACCGCAGTTGAGTTGCAAACAATTTCTATGCAAAGATCTGCTGACCTCCAGAAGAAATACATTTAAACCTGCAGTTTCTTGCTAAAATTACCTGGCATCCCTTTCTGGTGGTTGTTTCTGCTTTCATGGCATTATTACAGAACTAGCATCCCCGTGACTGATGCCGTGGAAGCAAATAATTGTGTCCCCAAGGACAGGTAAGTGTTGTTTCTAAACTTCAGTATATGTGGCTCATATTTATCCATTTGCAATCTGAAACAGTGGGGGTGGAGTGAGTCTCTGCCAGGAACGGGCAGACTGGTGGTGACCTAGTGTGTCCTGGGATCACCAGTGGGCTGCAGGACAGCAGGAGGGAGCATGGTGGTGGGCTGGGTAGTACTGGTGTTGCTCTGTGGTTATGCTGGAAGGAGAAAACATTGTGTGTTTTCTGCTTTGATGAGAGTTTTGACAAAGCAGGAGTTCTGTGTTGGCATCTACTGCAGCTGACTATGTTGGTGAGGCTGGGTATACTAAATGGTGTCAACAGCTTTGTGAAGCACTCACATTCCCTGGCAGAAGCTCAAGGAGCATTTCCAGCAACCTCCAATTACAGTACTAATTACAAGAGATTATCAAGTTCCCCAGAATAGACCCCAAGCTTCCTTTTACATGCAGACTAGCAAGGACTTTCTTGTCCATGCAGGTAAAGCTCTCTTCAGAGTATCATCAGTCTGAATATACATCACCCATCACTGTCAACTTTCTTTAAACTATGCCATCTTAAAATATTGTTGTGCATGCAGAGCACATGCCTGTCAAAAAGCAAATGTCATGTTGAGTGAACTGCCAGTCTAGAGGTTTCGAAAGGATATTTTTATGTTAATTTTGATGATTAGAGGCTTCTTTCTGCTTCTGTCCCATACATGTCCTTTTATGTGATATGGTCTAGAGTACTAATAATATAGGCACAGTAACATCTCAAAGAAAAGCATCAGGTGCTTTAACCAGATTGGAGATTGCAGTGCTAACTGGCAAAATTAACATATTTGTGCCTCACTGCAGAAAGCTTATGACAAGAAATGTCCATGCTGCCCTGGAGCTTGACTTTCCTTTTATTGGTCAAAAAGCAGATTATTTTGCTGTGGTGTAATTGCTGTAATTACTCATATAGGGAGCTCTTAATATTAACTGGCCTGAATCTATTCTCGCTCTCTTCAACTTGACTATCTGAACGCTTGAAGACAAAATTAAGAACTTTTAGAGGGATACATCTCACCAATCTTCTGACACCTAAAAGTCAGAGGTAAAATCAACAGCTAACCATCCTGTCAGAGAACGGAAAGAAAGGCACTTGCAGAAGGCAATTCATCCTCAGATTCCTACCCAGTCCTTTCCACTGACTGCATAGAAAACTTGTGCGCTGGACTGTTGAGTAGAAATTTTTTTTACCCCTATTTGTCTGACTGTGACTTTTTTTACTTCTCTGCAAATACTTCTAAGAGTATGCCCCAGCTTCAGCGCTGTGGAAATGAAATACTGCGTTTGAAACCTGGTGTTACCCCAGGTTCTCCTTATATTCATGGGGAAGGGGGTAAAAACCCCAGATTTGATTTTGCAATTAAAAAATAAAATGTCTTATTTTCACAGCAAAATGATCTAGTTGGTGCCTGTAGGCATGTGACATATCATGCAGATGTATATCATTTTGGATGACATATCACGGACTTGCTAGTTGAAAAGGTAGAACTGCCCAAGGGCTAGTTTAATTTTTCCACCTGAATCAGAAAAAGTGTTTACATTTTCATTCATAAATCAATGCTGCAGTCTAGTTCATACCTGCTTCTTCTCTTCCCTGTTCTCCTGTGCCTCTTCCCTTCATTAATTTTGTCACCTTCTCTCCATCTTCCCATGCAAATCCCTCTCTCAGAAGTATGCGTTTCACTCTATCACAGATATGCCCACTTGGAATGCATTACTCACCTCCACAGATACCAATATTTATCTAAATTTCTTTCAGTATGATGGGACTTGGACACAATTTCTATTATCAGTAGTGGAGATATGCCAGCATACTACCACAGGGATACTGGCTTATGTCTGATTCATTGAATAGTTATTTTACAAGAGACTTGAGTGTGAGCAAGAATATATATGTTGAGCTCTGTTCTCCAAAGTGTCAGGCTCTGTCTTGAGGATATACCTAAGTGCTGGGTGATTCACGGACAGAGTTTCTGTGTCTTATGAGGTTGAGCAAAAGTTCCTTCATTTTTTTTCAGTCACTGAAGTTAACAGAAGTCCTCATGGATGAGTATTGCAGCATAAATTAACTTCAGCTGAAGAAACAAGATGGTTGCAAAGAAAGAAGAAAGTCAATTCTTACCGCATCAATAAGAGAGGAAGGATTCATTGCCTTCCAGAATTTGAAGGAAGAGGATANGTGTCACTTTTCAATTCATAACAATAAGGATTAATTCCCTTTTTGTCACTGTCTCAGCCCCATTCTGCCTCATTTTTTCCAAATGTCTAAAGAGTCAAGCAATGGGCAGTTCTTTAATATGCAGAGCTAGCACAGAGCCCTCTCTACTCAAACATGAAAGTGGCTTAGCAAATATCTAGTTTCTCTAAGGTCAGCTTATGGTGTATATTTGAGTGAAGAATTTTTTCCTTTAAAAAAAAAAGTCCTTGTTTTAATGAGTAATTTCCCTTGAAAATGGTAAATTGCAAATTAAATGGCAAAAAGCAATTAATTATTGAAATGATAATATCCTTGTAAAGGTTAAGAGGTAATATAAATGAAGTTCCTGTGAGCACATTAATGGAATTACTATCTTCCCCCATATAAGTGGTAACTGTAATGACCTTGCTAATTAGTTTTTTCATAGGGAAAAGGATATGGAAATATGTAGTTATATTGCAAAAGCACAGTCTACGAGTAGGTTATTTTGTTACAATATAATATAGAGAGAACACTCTAGGCGCTGAACCTTCCCAGAGAGGGTTAAGAGGTTTTTCCAGAGCGTGTGTAGGAGATGAGTGAAGCCCCCATAAACCAAGAGGAGATGATTAGTGACCTGCTATGCCAAATAGACATGCACAAGTCTATGGGCCCTGATGATCCAGCCCAGAGTACTGAGGGAGCTGGTAAAAGAACTTGCCAACCCACTCTCAATCACCTACCAGCCGTCCTGGTTAACTGCACAAGTTCCACAAGACTGAAAATTAGCAAATGTAATTCCCAGCTACAAGAAGGGTTAAAAGGACAATCTGGGGAACTATAGGCCTGCCAGCCTGACCTCGGCACCAGGCAAGGTTATGGAAGAGATATCCTGAGTGCCATTGCACAGCCCATGTAGGGCAACCAGGGGATCAAGCCCAGCCTACATGGATTTACCAAAATTGCTTGACCAACCTGATCTCCCATATCTATACCAATATATGTATTATAGATAAATGTATATAATCTATATATCTGCATTATAAATACACATATATCTAATAAATGCATATCCATGTAGGTATAGGAATGTTATATACATACTGGATTTGCTAATGACGAGCCTTTTGGACAGCTGCAAAAAAAAAGGAGATTGGTTCTTCCCCCACTGAGGACATGTTTTGGACATGGATACACCTGAAAGCGAGTTCTGTTTGGGTTTCAGCTGACAAGAGCTGGCATTACAATTCTTCTGTGGATTAATCTCTGTGAGATTTCAGAAGTTCCAGCTTCTCGGAGTCCCTGAGTTCTGTACAACCCTCAGGGTGTGATGGGGAGGGGAGGAAATGAGCTTCCACTTTGAAAATGAATTGGCCATTGTCCCCAACTAGAGGATTTTCAGCTTTCCTTTCTAAAAACCCCAGAAATCATTAGCCATATCCTTGGGAATGTGATCTAATAGGGTGACCTAGATGCAAGTGATTGCTGGAGCTCATGGGGAAAGGCAGCTCTGCTACAGTTCTGTGGAAAAACGCCGGGGGAGGAACAGGATGGTGCCTTGAACCCCGTTCTCATATACACCCAGTTTAACCAAACCGTGCCGCTAAAAGTCACCTTTGGGTTCTGCAAAGGCACCACAGGAGCCTCAGGACAGTGGCCCAGGGCGGTTGAAAACCCAGAGGTTTTATGGAGAACAGAACCAAGCTCTGCTCTCTGCCCCCGCTTTTCACACACACGCCCTTCCTCATCTGCAGCCGCATCAAACGCTCCGGAGGGGCCAGGGCACAACCCGCGCAAGCCCCGCGGGGCTGGGAGGTGTGGGGCTCCCGTGCCCCGAGCTCGCCCGTCCCGGCCGCCCCCAGCCCTGCTGCAGCCCCGCCGCCCACCGAGTGTCACTGTCGAGCAGCGCAGAGCCCGCGCCCGCCGCCCCGGGCACCCCATCGCCGGGGCACCGGCATGGTCCGGGTCCTGCGGGGAAACTGTGACCTCCTGCTGAAAGCTGATCCCAGGCTGAGGCTTTAAAGTGAAAAGAAAAATCTTCTTGCTGTTGCACGTGTCGTTAAACAAACTCATGCCTCCAAACGCGCCCGCTACTCAGTGCAAGAAAGCACCGCGGAAAGACTCGCTCTTTGTACGTCTTCCACATCTTTCTTTAACAGCATCTAGGGAAGATAGACAGATGTCCCACCCGTAAGTAAGATGACACTATTAAATTATTTGTATTGGGTCTATATGCACAGAAAGCAGGCTGCCAGTAGATGAGCATTTTTTACTGGGAAATCACTCGTTCATCATCCAGATGTTCCTTATTTTAAAAAGTCCAATTAAGAATAGTGGAAATTTAGGATTGAAACCAGCCACATGTTTTTCCTGGGTTTGTGCAGGGCTAAGACAATTCCCTGGTAAAGGAGGACGGGTCTGGGACCTGTAATCTCCGCTCAGTCACTTCGTCAGTGTTTGCGAGGGCAGAGCAGGCATTCCTCCCTTCAGCCGTGGGGCTGCTGCAGAATAAACCTCCTTGGCCTCTCCCACAGCCACCAGGCTTGCCAACAACAGGACACAAAAGAGAAAATCAATAGCTGTAGCTACTATTTTAGAGCCTTGCAAAATACAAACCACCTGGTGAGTTTCTATAATAGATGATAAGTAATAACTTAAAGATGAAACAACATATGGAGGGTTTATGGTAAATAATAAAGATTGTTTTCCTCTTTTGTTTTACATTGACATGTTATTTTTACGTGCACCCAGAGATTAAAAGACTGATGTTAGCACCAACAGCACTGTATCCAGTAAGACAACTCTCTTTCAGAAATATGGCAAGTTTTGTTCATGAATTGTTAGTAAGAGAATTCACGAAATTTACCACCATGAGAACGACCAGAAAAATAAGTATTAATGATAGGATAGTATTAGAATAGAAGTGGAGAGAGGATCTTTTGGTTACAGCTAAGTTTATAGGCCAAGATTCAGATCTGGATATAACAGTCCAAAATCTACCCAGGTGTCTAGTTCCACCCACAGTAGAAAACATGCAATTTGTTTGACTTGGAAGGACACCATACAGATGGACAGAATATGGTCACCTGAATTTGTTTTCTTACCTTCCTCTGAAAAAATTGCAGGTGTTGGAGTTGGGGTTCTCTTTTTCTGTCTGTTTAGTCAATTATTTTTTTTTCCCTAGCTGCTGCAAGATTGGACATAATTTCAGGCAAATATACTAATTACCAGGTTATTTCTCTAACAGCACTTGTCTGTTTGGTTTCTAGTGACTGTATTTGAATAATTGGGTTGACTTTCTGTTGCTTCTGGTACTCAGGTCTGTTGTAGTACATATACCTTTCTTTTTCATTTAAAATCAAGTACAGACACCACCTGAAGATCCAGTTTTGTGAGATGCTCGGAACCATGTTGGTGTGATCACTTTCCTGCAGACCACACAACTGAAAACAGATGGTGCCCTGAAAGATAAAACCCTCTTGGTTCTTTTTCTGGTCAAAGACTGAAGAATGAGATAGAGGTTTGGTAGCTGCTTTATTTCCCTTGGGGTTCAGGAACATGCATACTCCCCTATGGCATTTTATGTTGTCTTACAGGATATACTGTAATGAAAGAGCCTGTGGTCGAGCCTGTGATGTGTATATTGGCCAGGATTGATTTAGGTACAGTGACAGGATTTTCTGTCTTTATTCTGCTGTGCTGATTAGCTCCATCAAGTCTGTAGTGCCCCAGCTGTAACAGCAGCTGAGTCAATGGATTGAGGAGAAGGAAAATGGTAAAATCTATACGCATATTTTCCCATCTCTCTGCTAGGGTAGTTTTCTGACAATGTATTCATGGGTGTTCGATTCAGTCTGACTTCAGTGGTTGCAACAGAAGGTAATCCGTGGCTCAGGTTCCCTCGACCAACTATGAAGATTTCTCACAAGCAGATTCTCTTAAAATTCAAAACACCAGGACCAATTTTAAAACCAGCTGCTATTTCGGTATAGACAAGACCCTGGGGACCATGTGTTTTTCATTGCTTTATTCTGAGGAGGTGCCTGCTTTTGTGGTTACAAGAAAGATTGTGAATCCTAACTCCCCTTTTCTTTCGAACAGGTTAGATGGGGATAGAAATATTTCAGCTAACTTTCAAGTAAAATACTTCCAAGCACAATGTTCTTGTAAGGGGAACAAAATGTTGATACAGTTGAAGCATGTTGAGTTTTAAACATTAGGAAAGAAATGGAATGAGAATTTGGATGTTACCTTATATACACAATGTGTTTACTTTGTTCCTAATCAAAACACAGCTCATTGGACAGAAGATGAATTGTGAAATAAAGCTTATTTCCCTGCAAGTGACTAAGTCATGCAGCCAGCTTGTGGAGGCATTCAGAGACAGCTGGCAAGATGAGATGCTTCAGGAGAGATACAGAATTCAATGTAGAGTTTCCATGAGGGAAAGCAGAATGGCAGCAGCTCAGGGAGTGAATGTACAAGCCATATAAGGCCAGTAAATGAACTGCTGTAGAGGTGCCATTAGCAAAGCAAACACTGACTTGGGGACCTTGGCATATACCATGCAAGAGATAAATTGCATGAATAAATGCATGCTTGTTTGCTTCTCCCTAGGCTTCCAATGCCAGTTTTAACTGAGAAACAGTTTCCATGTGTGAAACAGAAGTTTTTCCACAGTCATTTTAATGCCAGGCACTTTCTACAAATGTCTGATCCCAACACATGCCTAATTTAGACATATTTATCACAGTTTCATTATAACCCAGGCCTTTGGCTAAGGAAAGAATGACAGACCTTAGCTGTCAAACAATTGAGGATTTAATAACAGAACTCAATTCTTCTCTTTCTTTACACCAAGAGCAGAGTTCCAATGACACAGTATTAGCTTAGCATCCCTGTCATTTCAGGCGTTGGTAAAATGAATAGCAGGGGGTAAAACACTGCACTGAGCCAAGTGAAGGCATGCAAGAGGTAAACAAGGAGTGTCCACACTCACCAAAAAGTGCATAGTTCCCTGCAGAAGTGGAGACCTGAGAGCTTGTGCATGCTTGGGGGTGGAGGTACAGCACCAGGCAGAAAGGTGATTTGAGGGGATGATGCTGCAATGGTATGCTGTGGAGCAGGCTCCAGCTCTCAGCTTTGGGAAAGTCATACCAGCTCCCTTTCTGTCAGACACCCCGTGGGCACATCCACTTTCATGTTTTGATGTGAATCAAGGGTGTGCTTTTGAAGTGAATCTCCAGATCATCCTTGCTTACCACATTTTATTTTACCCAGCACAGGTGAGTACACGGAACAGATTCAGATAGCAATATAGCAGAAGACAGGTGCCAGGAGTGTATCAGATGCATTCTAAATTCTCATGGGGCCCTCAGTCCACAGACCCAGCCTGGAGTGAATCTGAAGAAAAAACTATTGAAAAGTGTGAACATCATTTAGGCCCTCAACACCATGAGATCCAACACCAGACTGATCCACATTACTATAGATGTATACTAGGTGGGTGTAGCCTAGGGGTAGTCAGCTGTGGGTATGGCTGCTTTGGGATTATGTCTTCATTGTCTTCCTTGTGAAGCACTTTATTGCAGATATTCTAGCATTCAGCCTATATTTAACTGACTTCTTGATTCTTTGAAGCACATTTCCTTAAATACACTTGAAATGTTAGGGTGGAAAACTCAATCGTGCTAGATACTTTCCAATCCATTTCTTATCCCTTGAGAAAATATGCATTTTCAGTAATGTTCTGATTTTAAGGCTTTGCGTTATAGGGGAAAAAATGGAAGTCTAATTTTAAAAATATAATAAAGCAGCTTTGTAATTTAATTCTGAAAATAGCTGCTCTTACTATTAAATGGTGTAAATACAGACGGAGTGCAATAAACGTCACTTCCATTTAGCATTAATAATATTAATGAATGGTGTTTAAATCACACGCCAGGACTGTAAAGAAACATTACCAAAGAGATTTTGCATGTCTGGTGCTGACATAATTTAAGCCTGTCATAAAATTGTCTTATATCTGAGAAATATATTCATGTTTTTGGGCGTAGAGGAAAAACCAGAATAGGAAATGTCTTTTTCTCCCAGAGGCTCTGTGTGCAGAAGGCAACCCCTCCTCAAAACTTTCCCACTTAAGTCACTCTGGGAAAGGGCTGAAGCTCCTGTCTCTCCGCTTGACCTAACCCATCCGGGATGAGCTGCTTGGTACTGTGATCACATTTAATCTCGCTGTAGACCAACTCGGGAACTGTTGCGATCAAAATGCTGGATCAGCAGCTCGCATGCAGAGACAGACACAGTTCTTATCACACGCACACCATCAGATTAGTCCATATTTTCCCATGTAAGGACTGCAGCCTTCCCCCTTTCCTTCAAACACTCCTTCTTCGCCGGCTTTTCCCCCCTCTTCTCTCTTGCTCTTTTCTCCTCTCCGGCCCCGGCTTCACCGCTCCGAGCACCCCGCACGGAGCCGCCCGGCCCGGCGACGCCGCAGCGCTCCCCGCCACCCCCGCACCAACCCGGCCCCGGCACTCACCGCTCCGGCCCCGGGACCCGAACCCCCCCGGTCCCAGTCCAGGGCGGGCTCCGAAAGCCGGGACCCACCCCCACTGCGACCCCGGGGGCCGGGACCACCGCCCCGCCCCGTGAGGACTCGGGGACGCACCCCCGTTCTCCCGTTCGNCCTCTCCCGCACTCCCTGCGCGGCTGAATCCCCTGCCCCTTACGGATCCCCTGCTCCCCCTTCCCTTCTCGAACCCCTGCCCTCCCTCGCTCCCGGTACATTGCATCCCCTGCATGACTCCGGATCCCCGAGCCTTCAGAACGTTCTTTCCTTCCCCGACCACTCCCCACCCCGCACGGCCACATCCCCTGCATCCCCGGACCCTCTTTCCCTCCTGCGTTCCTTTTCCCCGCTCCGACACCACGCCTGG
>VZRS01000224.1:133566-217315 GCA_013398055.1 Ifrita kowaldi | reverse complement strand
CCCCCCCAACCCATGCCTCTCTGGCAAGTTTTTATCCCCAGGGGTTTGGCGTTTTTCAGGTTGAAAGGCATTTCTGTGGATAGGCTATGGGTAGATAGCTGTACTCTTGTTCAGTAGCAGCATAGACCTTTTTAATATTACAGAAGAGACTTCTTAGTGTTTTAAAAGTAAACAAAACTTTTGTGTAGTGCACATGGCTAATTTCACTTACAAACTTTCTCTACATTCCCTCGTTGTGCTGAAGTGGTATTCATTTTATTGCCTTTTCATGAATTGGATTCACTGATTGGTGTCTAATCATGCTTAGAAGAAAAAGCCCTTGTAAATAGCTATCAGAATTCATTTGGCAGCAACTGTGAGAAAAGATCATAAATTTACAAATGCAGTTAGAATAATGATGCAGCATGAATTTAACAAGAAATACACCTCCAGCCTCTGGGAATGGCATGTCAGTTTCTGCGACAGTCAAATGCACTTGGCCACACTGATACTGAGCTTAAAGGCTGGGAGTTGTCTGAGAAGGATGCAGAGGGGTTATGGCTCCTGGGTTTGAGCTGGGAAGAGGCAAAGAAGAGCTGGGCTGAATGCAAGAAGGAATATGAAGAGAGACCTCTGTGTTTTAATTGTGTGCTCCTTGAGGTTGTGTAGGGGTGAATCCAAAAGATGTGGCAATGTCTTCACTTACCAGAAGCCCACCTGGAGTTTGGGTTCCTGGCACTTTGGGACATCAAGTGATAAAAGGCTGCTTTTGTACAGGGATGCCAAACAACATGGAGTGCATGGAAAAAATGTCATCTTGTAACACTTCTTTTGGGGTTGTGCTAATAAGTTTTACCTCTGTCACAAGAGTCTGATCTTGAAATATCTTAGGCACTGTGAGTGGTTTTGCACTGAAGCTGCAGGACCATCTATAAAGTGAAGTACATTCTCCAGGCATTGCAGGAGGAAGGTCTAGCTAACTAAGGATAAGCAAGACCTCATTTATTTTTTATATCGGTAGTGGAAAGATCAGGATGTACAGTGGAGAAAAGTGAGGCAAGTACACAGGGAGCCCCTGAAGGTGGCTGCAGAGTGTTCCTGGATGTGCACAGCAGCCTGTGCCAGCTGGGCTGCCTGCCACCACCATCACACTGACCACAGAAGCTGGTGTTGCTGAGAGTGATTGTAGGGTCTGCTTGCAAGGATGGGACAGAAAAGTGGCTTGTCTTATTCAGAAGTCCTCTAGGAAGGAAAAACACTCTGGCAGACAAATATTTTTTTCTAATGTCAGTGTTACTGAACTTGTGTTTTTCTCCTTTTTTGTGTTTTGTCATTTAATTAGGGACCTTTTACTTCATGATGGGAGGAAATATGCCCCTGGCTGTTAGGATCCAAGCTTCTCCCAGTGTGAGGATTTGTCAAGGCTGAGAGGTTCCGGATTATCCATAAAACTCCTCTAAAATACACAGTTACTTTTGTGTCTTCCCATTGTGAGGGGTCTTGGAGCAGATACAAAGATGGCCTCCAGCCTCACCTGTGCCGGCATCGTCTGGGCCTTCCTCTCCTTCCTCTGCGCCGCTGCCTCCTGTGTTGGCTTCTTCATGCCCTACTGGCTCTTGGGGTCTCAGCTGGAGAAGTCTGTTTCCTTCGGCACTTTCCGGAGGTGTTCCTACCCGGTTCGGGATGAGAGCCGCCAGATGACCGTGATGGTGGAGCAGTGTGGCCGCTATGCCTCCTTCCAGGCCATCCCGAGCGCCGAGTGGAGGATCTGCACGGTGGTGACGGGCCTGGGCTGCGGGCTGCTTCTCTTGGTGGCCCTGACAGCACTCATGGGCTGCTGTGTGTCCGAGCTCATCTCCAGGACCGTGGGCAGGGTGGCAGGAGGCATCCAGTTCCTGGGGGGTAAGTGCTCTTGCGGTGAGGGGATGGGGGTGTCCAGGCTATTTGTTTGCACGTGTGGAGACTCCCCTGGTGCTTTGGGAGGAGGAGGGGGTGATTCAAACTTTCTCCTAGAGAGGGAGACCACTTGGCTCCCTCAACGACTGAGCTGGTTGTGTGGCTGCCTGAATGTGGCCCAAAGACACAGTGGCCTGTGCTCTCCTGCGCTCAAGTCCCTGTCTGGTCATTATGTGACCTTTGAGAGCAGCGTGGCAAGTAAATTTCTGTGGGCCAGCATCTTCACAGTAGTTTTGTGGGCGGAGTTGGAGGTACCTGGAGAAGCATATGGGCTACAGATCCACATGGAGCATTGTGGTTTGGCAGAGGAGAGGCTGTGTTATGTGGCAACAACCTCTCTTTCTCCTTCCTACCCCTAAGCTCCCTCCAGCTCTGCTCTTTGCAGCTGCATGGATCTGGCAACAAGCTTTTGGCTCAGGTTTGAAGTGTGAATTGTTTATCCCTGGTGGAGGTGGCCCACCATCTCCTGGGAGGAGCCCAGCTGGGCTGGCTGACCCACGCTGCCCGCTGATGGTGCCACAGGTTTGTTGGCTCCATGGGCTAGACAGTGTGTGGGAATTACCTCCGCTCCTTTTTCTAACTTGTAATTGTGTGGCGTCTTTGTAAGAGTATTTGAAGGGTATGAGACAATAAATAGGATCCACAAGCGTGCTTTTTACAGGGCAGTTTTCCCAGTAAATCATCACCCTCTTGTCATCGGTGACATGCGGATCAGTGGCACTCACTTTTGCCTGATTCAAGCGCTCCACTGCTCACACACGCTTGCCCCCATAAGGTAACGTGTTTCTCTGAGCTTTGGACGCTGAGGCAGTGCAGGTGCCAGCTTTGTGGGTGCCCTGCAGTGTCTGATCCCAGCCAGGCACCCTGGCTCATGCACCAGAGGAGTGGACTGTAGTGGAACCCTCACTTCTCTCCTCTCTAAACACACGCTGGCCCTGCAAGGGCAATCTGGTTATGTGCCGTGTCTGCAGCTTCTAAGGAAGCACGAGACAAAAACTCCGCTAACTGTCCAGCTTGGTGTGGACAGCTGAGGCAGGGAAAGGGCCCTGTGCCAAGCCTCCAGCCAGACGAAACCAGCGTAACTCCCTCCTGGCCGCAGGGAGTCCTCTCTCCAACTTTTTGAGTAGTTTCTACACTTTAGAGCAAGCTGACCCCATCACTACACCCTTCCCTCAGCTTTGTGACCCACAGGCATTCCTGTATTTAATCTGTCTGACAATTTGAAAGTGCAGCAGCTGCTGGAGAGTTAACTCTGCTGGGAGCTGTGGTTTCTTGAAACCTGCTCCGTTATACAGTTCCAGCCAGGCAGTTGGGGGTGGAGGAGGTTTTCAGTTTGGTGACAATCTGCAAGCCCGCTTTGTCTGACTATTTTCTCTTAGAGCCATCACAGGCTGTAACCACCCCCTCTTTCCAACTGCTGTCTTGGCTCATCTGGTTTTAATTTGTGTTTGGCCCCTTTCTCGTGACCGTGCTCCCCTGTGTGCCTGTGGAACAGGGCCAGCAGGGGAGCTTCCAGCTGTTTGCTTACAGCCACCCCAGCAAACACGGCAGTTCCAGCAGTGGGCAGATGGCCGAGGGATGCAGGAAGAACCCCGTTTCCCCATGACACTGGAGTGGGCTGAAGGTGTGCTCCCTTCTCTGAGGCAGGATGGTGGCTCCTGGGCAAGGAGGTGAGAGGTTCCTTCAGAGCTCACCATGGCAACCCCTGAAGCTTGTCCAAGCTGACCAGGCAGCATCCCATCCTGCCTGGAAGGGCATGAGCAGGTAGTGCTTGTTCTCAGTAGGTGACAATTCAAGGAAATGTGAACCTGTGATATGAAATGAAAATTGCCAACAACTTTGCTTACTGTTCAGAAATTAGTTACACAGCATGTCTAATTTTCTCCTCTACTGGCTTTTATGGTTGTCTCGCATTTCATTCAGCACTGCTGGAAGTGTGTAAGAAAAGACCAAAGTGAGAACCATCATTTCTTAACCTGCTTAAAACCTAACTGGGGGGGGAGGACAAGGGAGAGGCCAGGTGGTGAAAACCAGTAATTTGGATAAACTGAAGGGACATATTAGGGTAAAGAGGAGTTTCTTACATCCCTCATCAGATCCTTAGCTGCTATAAATCAGTGTAGGTTAATTGTTTAAATGACATGACTACATTTACTTAGATGTCTAACTTAGGCACTATAATTACTATGTTGTTTTATGTCAAGATAGCCGTGAGCTGTTCACCTTATTTACAAACAGGGAATGCCAGCTCTTTGTTCCCTGTATTGCAGTTGTAGGTTTAGCTGTATACCATGATGTGGGCTTTGAATATGGCTTGGTGGCGGTGCAGTCATTATCATTTAGTTGGTCTCCATTTAGAGATCTAATCAAATAAAAACCTTATAATATTTTTTTTAACTGGGGAGAAGAACTCTCAGCTAGCTTTGTATGAAGGAAAAGTCTGGGAAAATAAGCAGCCACTGAGTGATGCTATTAATTCATCCTCTGTGTTAGGACAGGGAGATGGCTAAACGGTTTCACTTTCTTTTTGTCTGAGGCATCTACACCCATACCCTGCTGGGGCTCTTGCTCCAGTAGCAGAGGATAAGTGTTGGAATAAACCACATTTCTCTTGAAGTTAGAAACCAGCAAAAAGACAGGTTCAGTGTAGCTAGTGTATGTCTTTACTTGTGTTCCTTTTGTTTAGCATCCAAGTAAGTTTCTCCACATGATTTAAAAACACGGACTTGAGGAGGAAGTAAGCCAATGGATAATGGATTATTACAGGAGGCCCAAGAGCAGGGGAGATGTACAAGCCACTGAAGCTGTGGTGAGCCAAAGCACTAAGGTTGCTAAAACTTACTCCAATACTAGAAGCATTTTTACTGCTATGAAGAGGTGGCAGAGAGGTTTGCTTACCAGAGCTGGTAAGCAAACAGCCTGATCCTTTTCTTCTAGCGTTGTGAAGGAGGAATAACTCCAAGTAGGTCAGTGGAATAACACCTGTAAAAAAAGTAGTGCAGCTTGTGCTAGCTAAATGGTGCCAAGGTTTTATAGCTGGGATTTCCCCAAGTTGCATGTGGCAGCTCAAGGGAGTGAATTATTCATGAGTGCTTATTCCATAAATCTGCTCTTCTGATGAAAATGGAATGGCAGAACCTACAAGAAATTGCAGTTCTAGGCAGAGTAAGAAGGGTTCTTTGGATATTGCTTGATCCTATGTACTTAGTCTGTATTTGCTATTTCAGATGATCCTGTCTACAGAGCATACATGTATTTTAAGATGACTCTGGGATGAAACATGTCAAGTTTTTGTTCCTACTAGAAAGATTGCATCATAGACTTTCCTCCTTTTCACAGCTGTGGGAGCCACTTCCTTTCCCATACATGATCACGTGGCAGCTCTGTAGCCATTACAGCAATTGGGTGCACAAAAAACAATGCTTTTAGCGTTTTCTAAGGCAGTTTGGTGGTGTGTGACAAGAAGTATCCAACCTCCCAAGGCCAGCCTTTTCTGCAGTAGACATCAGTGGTCTGCAGTCCACAGCTGGCAAACTGCTGGTGTGGTCTCTCAGAACATGCCTCCTGGACATCTCTCTTGGACTGCTTCGAAGAAATGACAACTGAGGTGAAAGTTATGCTATCTGTAACCTCTTGAGGGCACAGTCATGTAGATGGATACAGTCTTTGACCATAACTATAGGGGATATGACAGCAGGGAGTGAAGTTTAACAAATCTATGGCGAATTGGAGTCTGTAATTATTGATCTCCTTTTCATTGTGCCGTGGCAAGTCAATTCCACTTAAATGGAGAAACGGGAAATGTGCAGGTAGGTAGCTCAGATATGACATACTAATTTGGTGAATAGTTTCACTCTCTAAATGCAGAGCAATGATTTTAAGAACATAGCAATATTTTTAAGAACATAATGAACTTAAAGGTTAGCCAGTTTTATGAGAGGCAGTGGATCAAAAGGCACAAGCAGTGCAAGGATGGTCAATTTAAAGAGCATTACGCTGGCAAGGTGAAGCTTTTCATTAAAATGGTCAGCACGCAGGAATGAAATCTTCACTAGCTCAGAACTCCCTTTTGCTGTGTAGAACAGCTAAACCAAACTCAAGAGTAGGGATATGAGGGAACAGAGCATGGAACAATCTGCTGGCTGAGACACCTCTCTGAACCTGTCACTATGGCCTGATTCTGAGTGGCATGTGAGAAGTGAACCCTTTCCATGACTGTGTGGTAGCCATGTGGCTGTCAGTAATTGGCATGTTTACTGTCATCTTTAGCATTCATTGATTGCACTCTAACGAAGAACAAGTTTTGCTACTCCCTTCATTAAATGAGCAAAGTTTTCAGCAGTGTGTACTCTTCCTCTCCTTTTTTCTCTGTCTTGTTTCCCTTATGTGGAAGTGCTGAAACTCCCAAAATGTGGTCCTTGAATTGCTGGTTATAAAATCTGGAGAGCTCTTGAAACAGGGGGTGATGAAAGGAGGATTTGGTTATTTGAGAAAAAGGGGACACAGTTCCTAACAGCTTCTGATTTTGTCTCAGAAAATAAAATGTGGCCTTATGAAAAATGCTCTCAGCACTATATGAAATTGCTGGAGAATCCTTCTCCAAGTGTTCTGTGCCGGTAGAGGCCATAATAGTTTCCATCGCTCATAAGGTGCTCAGGGCAAACATTTGCTGGGTGCAGAGGGCAGAAAAATAAGGACTGATCCCTCAAGATGAGGAGAATGTTGAGTGTGAGGTGGTGCTCTGGCTCTTCATTGTCTGTGATGAAATCTCAGAGAAAGCCTTTGCGATTTTGGGCTAAAGATTTTAAAGAGGCAGATCCAAACGAAATCTGCAAGTTGTTTGCATATTAATGGCCGAATATGTCTTTGCAGGTGAGATGATACTAAAATGTAAGGGACAGAGGAGGAAAGAATGCTAAGTCTTGGCCTTGTGGGGTCATATAGAGAAGCTCTCCCTCAAAGGATTTGCTTGGGGAGACAGTTAAAAAAGTAAGAAGAGACTCTTGGGAGAGATGGAGTCACTGAAATGAAGTTGTTCTTCAAGAAACATAGCTGACAGTTAAAGACAGCTGTGGGGTTCAAGGGGAGCAAAACAGTCTTGATTCTGAGGCTGGCTAAGAAAGGGGCTTTGGGGAGAGTAGTTCCAGTTGACTACAGGAACTAGAAACTTCTGGGAAAGGTTTTTGTGCAACTGGAGGAAAAAGCTCTGACCAGGAACCATTATTTCATCTGACAGCTGAAGTGAGGCTTTCTGCTTTCTGCCTGGAAGACTAAGATCAGCGTAATTTTCTGCCTATAGGGAGAAAATGTAACTGAGAAAAGCCTTGTGGGAACAGCGAAGATCCGAGATGGTTGAGACTTCTGTCAATAAAACAGTGACCCCAGACTCTTTTGTGGTTCTCCCAAGCAATTTCATCCTTTCCCCATCTGTACATATTCTTGCCATCTCTGCCTGCAATTTGTACCTGAAAAAGCCAGACATTAAAAAAAGTGCAAAAATGTCATTTTAGTTCTTTCATCCTCTTCAGCCTAAAAATATTTTTTGAAAGGCTAACTTTTGGGGAGAGGCAAGGGAGGGGCATTGCTTCTGTCCAACACCAAGGCCTCTTCTTCACCTGCAAGTTAGGTGTGCAGGGCTGTTTAGTCACACCTTCTTCTCGTCGGATGCAAAACTTCAGTGACTTTGCTGTGCTCCTGTAAACATATGACAGGGCAATCCTCATCCTAGACAAAGACAAGCTGCAGGCTGGGTCCCAATCCAGCATCTGTGTGCACGTTTAGACACTGCAGGAGAGGCAAAGGAAAGAACCAGAAGCCTCCCCCAGGTGACAGAAGAAGAGCAAACGACGGAAGTGACACTGTTAAATGTTGCTAGTGAGTGGTTGTGTGTCATAGGCTCATTGATTCAGCAATAATAAAGTCAGCAGAGAACACTGTGACTACTTAGTCTGAGATCTGCTGTAGGATGGGTCATAGGACAGCCTTCATGTAATTTCAGTTTGAACTAGAGTGTATCTCTGAGAAAAAAAACTTCTAGTTTGTATTTAATTAAGTTTGAGAAAAGCCTGATCTCCATAAGTTGTTCCAGTGGTGAATTACTCTGACTGCTTTTCTTCCAGATCATTAATGCAAATGTTAAAAATGTAGCACCAAGAATATATCATTGCGAAATTATGTTTTCTCAAGGAATATTTTGTCTTTTTTTTTTCTTTTAAGATCCAACACTTAGGTTGCTTTTAATCCATTTAAGCTGTGCTTTGTTGTGGTTTCTTTACCAGAACAACCTGTATAGAAGCTGCTTCTTAGCTGGTGTGTTTCATACTAGTTCTTTCTCCACTTTTCTCCAGCCACCCGCCAAAGGATTAAATGCAGTGTATAGTTTTGCAGCTTCATCCCTTTCAGCTGGACTTTGATTTACTAAACTGAATCCTCTGACTGCTTGTGCCTGTGCTAAGTCTTTGCTTCCCAGCACTACAAGGTACCTTCACATACTGTGGCACAGCATAGAGTCAAATAGAGTCAAATTCTTGGATTTAGATTTGGAGTCCAGAATAAGTAAGGCAGGGAAGTGTTACTGTTTGGGAAGATGTTCAGGACAAGGGAATTTAGACAGTGAAATTCTCTTAAAGATTCTGTAGCATATGTTTTATTGAAGATAAGCCAGCTTTCTCTCTGCTGTATTCAGATAGGAGTTAAAATATAAGACAAATTCAGGATTGAAGCCTGAATGCAATATAAGAACCGATGCAATATATGTCCTGTGTCGGTTTATGAAAGTACATTACTTAGATTCCTGCTCTCTTAATTAGATACAGACTGTGTTACTTGGATCTTTCCTCAATGCATGGGCCATCAGGTCTGCTGATAGGGAATCCAAGCTAGCAGGTACTTGCCTGAAAGAGGTAAAGAAAGGTGCAGTCTTAGATTCTGGATGTTTTCAAGACATGATACTGTTTTGCATGGTTGCCTTCGCCTTGGTCTCAGAAGTTCCCACTGCAGCCTTGCTAAAGGCTGCTGCCCTGACAGATCAAACAGCACAGCTTTTTGTGAGAGTTTCCCTAGAGTCCCACTGAAGGAGATCTGGTTAGCAAAGTTTGCTATGTAAGCTAACACTGACCATTTTAACGAAACAGGTTAGGAAGGAAGGATCACTGATAAACATTACTGGTCCTGAGGTGCAGAATCAGTAGCTCTGAGGAGGCCATCCCTGCCAGCAAGGTCACAAGCAGTGCAGAGCAAGCCAGGGGTTGTAATGCTGCTGAAACAGAGGAGATGTAACTTGAAGATGACAAATGATGTGGAGAGTAGCTCTCAGCTTAGTTTTTTAATTGTGTTCTCAACCACTTCAGATAACTCTACTGGTGTTTCAAAATCTTCCTGAAAAAAGCATCAGGGCGCTTACAGGCTGCAAATTTTTGTGTGTCCTTTGAAGTCAGTGACACTTAGTACAAATTACATCACTATTTCTATTCTAGGATTATTGGATTTGACATTAGTCTAAATGGGTGTGGTTCTGACAATGACTTTCTTCTTGAAGAGCTACCCCAGTGAATTAAATTGTTTATACTGAATTGTTTTGAATATATATTCGGGGTTTTTTTTAAAATTATGTTTAATCCTAATATAAAATTTGACTAAATACAGAGGAAGAAAAAGCCCCATGCAGAGTTTCAGCCTGGAGCAAATTCTGCAAGTAAGATTTTAGGTGCTTTGGAAGCACATTTAAAATGGAAATGCTGATGTATTATAAAAAAAAATGAGGATGTTGCTAAAATATTGGGAAGAATCTCTTTGCTTCTCTTGTCGTCCTATTGATGTTGAATATAAAAGTGATGTTTTGAATATTGGTGCAGCTGTGTTGCGTTTAAGCAGAATTTTGCATTAAGAACAGAATTTTTGATCTAGAGAAGTCCTGGAGTGCTGTTTTATTTATCTATAGAATGAAGTTCAGTCTTCCTGCTTTTTTATCCCTTCTTTTATTAGAAAGAAACAATCCTGCTCAGCACTTCTGTGACACTTTTAATTTCAAAAGGTTTTGCTTGCATAACCTAATGAAACTTTAGAAAACGTGAGGCAGGGGACCGAATAATCTATTTTGCTGGTGTGGAGTCAGAGGAAATTCAGAGTTACTTCATTTCAGATCCTTTGCGTTTGTGTTGATTAGAGCAGAGTCTGGGTTGGAGTTAGCAATTTTGTTTCTGCATTGAAAGATCTGGCTTGTTTTGCTTCCTGAGATATTTCAATAGATACTTGAATATTGCTGGGAACTTCATTTAGGCATCAAAATGTTTCAATATTTTCCAGCGTGAGTGAAGTCATATGCCCTACAGACAGGACAGAATTGTTCCCAGTGGTGTATTTTCCAGGATTTTGTCCAGTCTGGTGTTAAATGTCAATGTAATTTGTATTTTTTTCTCATTTCTCTTAGGAAACTCAGCTTACGATGCATTCCACATGGAATTTTTCTTTCACAGTATTCAACCTACATTTTCCTTTCCTTGCTCACATCCTTTTAGTTCTCCAATACACATTTTTACTATCTAAGGACTTTAACTTCGGCTTCACAAAGTAAAATAAGGCAGTTTTCAAACTCCATCGTTTCAAAGAAGTGAGGCATAGAAGTCGAGAGCAGCCAGTGTATGGATTCCATGCAGTGAGCAGTTCGGAAGGAGTGTGGTGTAACTAATAAACACACGATGTATTTGTACAACCAAAACGCCAACCACAGCTGCTTGCCTTGTGGTGGCCACCATGTTGGCTGGCTTCCCACTCAAGGATTTCCTTTGGCTCTGTGGAGCACCTTTGTTGACTTCAGTGATGTTAAGCTTTTTATATTGCACAAGTGCGAGGTCCTAAGTGGCATTCAGACAATATGAAGATGGCCAGAAGTCACAGAGAACCAAGAAAGGATCCTGTCCTTGTTTTTGGGATGACTCTGCCACCACAAGACATCACAGGTCAGAGGGGCAGTATTGCATTTGACAGATCCCTTCTAGTTGCTGTCCTATATCTTCTCAGGCATGAAAAATTGGGCATGGTCACTGCACCCTGACAATGCTGGTGATAAGGCTGATTCACCAGGCTTGATTAGATCTCCTTTACATTGTTTGTTCCACTGTCAGTCCCCTGATGTCACAGGTACATCTGAGAACAGAGGCAGACTTTTTTTCCCCTCCAGACTGGCTTTTCCTTAGAGCCTGACCTGTTGTAATCAACAGCAGTATTCCTTAATGGAACCCAGGGGAAGAGAGGATCTGGAGCTCAGCACTGTTGCTACTTATTGTGACTAGAGGGATTTGGAGGACGTTGCTGCTCTGTGGCAGTGCAGAGACCTTAATGGGATGCCAGATTCTACCTAATTCCAAAGGTATGGAATATTAATTGCATGCGGACTAACACCTTAGAACAAAAGTCTTTCTTGAGAGGATTGCTGCACCATCAGCTGAGTCCACATTTTCTTGCATAAGCCTGATAAACCCCAATCTTTTATGAGGACTGACCACTTTGAATTGATTTGCAGGTACAGTTTTTTATTGGGCTAACAGACTTTTATGTAAGCTTGGCAGTAGTTTGTAGGAATATGAAGAAAAACAATAATGAAGGAACACCTAAACAATTACTTGTTAGAAATCATTGGTTTTTTATCTTGTAGCAGAATCTAAAGAGCTTCAGAGAGTATTAAGCAGAAAATACAGAATTCTGATAAACACTACATTAATTCTATAGTAATGTAAAGATTTGACCCTTTCTTTTGCAATCTGACAGTTCAGTTGTCTTGCATTGTTTCCCAGTAAAGATGCCTTTGTAATATAAATTGGTGTCATTAATTTGAGAAGAAGAATAGTTTTCTAATAAATGCAAAGGGATGTGGAGTTGGAGAAGGTACTGAGATAAAGACATGAGTGGTCAATCTGGAATAAGAGAAGCTGCTTCTGAAATACAGCACCCTGTGAAAAGATATGAACCTGCTGACATAGTGGTGTATAAGAAATGCCCTTACAACTTCTGCGGAGTGCACTGCCTGACTTCTTCACAAGTTCAAGTTTTTGTCTAAACCTGCAGCTAAATGAAAGCCTATTTATGAATACCTTTTTTTTTTTTTTAAATTGAGGACAAACTTGATATTCGGAGCATCACAAGTCATTCAGGTCAGGCACAATACAGCTGAATGCCAGTTACAGGGAAGGGTTACTAGGATGTACTATAAAGTGCTTTGTTTGGGGAATTTATGGAAACCAGGGTAGAGTGATGTTGAGGGACCTTCGGGAGTGTCTGTGTGAGAGAAAATGTTTCAAAATTTGCTCTGACTCAGCCCAGGTGCTGCTACATGACTACAAGCTTTGAATGTCATTTGGAGATTAGTACAATCTGTCTGGCAAATTTGTACAAACATTCCCAGGTGTACCGTGTTGCTTCTGTTATGGTTGTTGGTGTTATAATGTAGGAAACTCTTGAAATCCATTGTGATAGGGGAAAAGGCAGAGCCAGTTGCTGCTCCAAAGAAGCCCTAACTGAAACAAAGTCAGATGGGGAAATTGAGGGAGATTTGGGTTTATTTCATTTTAAATTTGATAAGATCTGATGCAGACTCATTTCTGTGTGCTTTGTAGAGGAATAAGTAAAAGGAGACCTCGAAATGTTGGCTTAGTAACAAATGACAAATGTATTACTTTCAGGGGTAAAGAGTTCAGATAACCTCTATTCCCCTAAAAGCTCCTTTACTTCAACTGCATCCTCAGAAAGGTATGAGCAGAGGAGAGAGCAGTCAGAGGCAGGGAGGGAGGGAAGCAGGGGAAGTGGGAATGGAGAGGGCTGTGAGAGGAGAGGAGCTTCACCTCCTCGTAATGTTCCATTTGCCATTCCTGCAGACAAATGTATTCTTTGGTACTGCTGACTTGCAGAGGATATTTCAGATGTGGTATGGGTTATGCACAGGAAAAGAGGAAACTTAAGGCTTCTGTGCTATAGCGTGTTTTAGATTTCAAGGAATTCTGTTAGTTTTCAAGTTCTTTTTCTGGCAGTAAAAACATGATGAATGGCACTAAATACTGGCATAAAACTCTTTATAGCCAAGACAAGCCCCGAAACCATTACAGGCACATTCTGCAAAATCAAGAGGTCGTGATAAAAGTCAGGACATTTTTATGAGAAATCCTTTTATAAGAAACACAATGGCTAGCTTTGGAGAGCTTTGTTCAGTACTGGAAATCTCGTCTCTTGCTAGAAACTTTTTCTCCAGAAAGTATTCCAGCTTTGCCAGCAGACCATTAACAGGAGAATCTGGCCATTTGGGCCAGATTACAAGTTCAAGCAGGTTGCAGTGTTGAAACTCATCAGTGAGGCAAAGGTGCAGACCCTGAGTCTCTCTGTGTGGCCCAGAGCCAAGACTACTGATAACCCCCTAAACAACTGAAGTAATGAATGTACTGAAGCTGTTTCCAACAAAGATGGGCTGCGCAGCATTTTTGTCCCATGTCCTTAACCAGAGTTTGAGGGATTCCTCCCAAAATGAATGCAAGCGGTTCTGTTTGGGAGATCAGGCTTTTCTTAGCACAATTTCAAAATAATGCTGTTATAATAATTAAGGAGTATAATGATTCCTTAGCAGGTTGCAGTGGAGTGATGCTTTGGCAAGTGTTCTCCGTGTGAGCGCTGTTGAACAGGGACCTTGTCCTGTGCTGGCATTATCTTCTATTTCCTATTCTCCCCCATTGACTTCAATTGATTGCACAGGCTGTGAAAGGGGCCACCATGGCTGAAGATAGTTTATGCTGAGCCATTAACAACTCTGATTAGCTTGTTCCTCTTTTCCATAACAGTTTGCAATAAAAACTGTCAGGAAAGAACTGTGTGAGGGTTGGGACAAGCCTTACACTGGAGATGGCAAATTCCATTTCATGCCACTAAGCCAGAGATCCGGTGCTGAGAACACAGGAAGCTGGGAAGATAAATATCGTAACTTTTCATCTCATGCATAAGAATTGCAGTCTGTTTTGATCTAGTGATATAAAAAAGTCATTCTGCTTATCTCATCTAACATAGTGGCTAGTCTGATTACAAGCTTCTCTGCTTGGCACTTTTTAAAATTCAATTTGGCTGCCTGTGCCCTTGGCACACAGTGGGTTTCATTAAATTTCACAGCAGTTAGTTTTCATTCCCTCTGTGACACCTTTTTATCAACATTTGACTCTAGTGTAATTTCAAGCAATTGTGCTTTTTTTTTTGAAGTGCTTGTACCATAGTAATTTGGCAGAGCAGGTGGGGGAAGACGATTCAGACACTGTTGCAAATCTCTGTAGAACAGTAATATATGAGAAGCCAGGTCAGCCTGCAAGTGTTTTTCACATATGATGACAGCAAAAAGGAGCTCCTTCCCTTTCTGTATCATTGAAGATTGTCAAAAGTGCAGTTAAAGAGCTTGCTGTAAGAGGCAAATTTTATTTCCTTCAAGCTAATCACAGCTTCATTTTTAAAGCAGACCTAGTGGACTGCTGCTGGATTGACAACCCAAGGTTGTTAGACAAGCCTGCAACCCAGACTGCTTAGCAAATCTGTGTGAGTTTTCTTTTCAAAAACAGGCGAGGAGGTTGGTTTGGTAGGAAAGTGTACGTGTGTATGAGCGCAGTAATACAGAGAGAAAATGCAGTTGTTTTCCTTTTAGTGTTGGATGCTCAGTCTTGGGTAGGTGGGGTGAGGCAAGATGAGCACCCCAGCGCGGGCCTGGCATGTCTTGTTCTCATCACTGGTACCTCCTCCCCAATGCAGAGCAACATTTTCTCTAGATGGATACTGGGCAAATTTGTACAGCTATAAGTGGTTTTTCCAAAGTATAAATGGTTTTCAGGTGCACTCTAAAAGGTCTTTATTTGCAGAGTGCCAGCCCTTCTGCAATGCTAGCCCTTTTTCATTTTGCCAAACTGAACTTCCAGAAATAATGTGTTATGGTTTCTCAGTAAAATTTTAAAAAGTACCTAATTAAAAATTAATTTAAAGTGAAGCTTAAAAGTGAGCTCTGCATTCTGAGGTAACTCAGAGACCGACAGATCTGTGCCTCACTGCCAAGACCAGGGCAGCCAAGCTTGGGAGGCCATAAATTATTTTCGGAATGAGACTTCCAATTGATGAAACTTTTCCTTATGCCCTTTAGAAGGTGTTAGTTCTTGTCCTTTCACTTTTCCTAATGGAATGTCTTTCTGTTCTCTACCCTAAGGTCTCCCTCGTGCCCATGTGGGCAAAGAGTTTCCAAATGTACACAGTCTTGAGCATCCTGAAGCAATTTAGGTTTTTCTTAAACACCTCAGGAAAGCTGGAGATTATGGACAGCTCCCCACCTTCTTTGCAGGAGAGACCTTTGTGCTCTGTAGTTCCTGGTGGAAGAAAATCCGCTGGGAATTTTCCTCAAGGCACCCCCCTTCCTCAGAGGTTCCCCATGTGATGGGACTGGTCAATCCTATGCATACACTGGCACAACAGGTTTTTGGTGGATAGGCTGACTGTAGTTTACATCTCAGTGAGCATCTTGAGTTCCCTGAGGAGGAGGAGGCTTAGCTGCACCAAGAAAGCAGGGGGGTCTTTCTAGCAGTGACTCCAAGCATCCGCCGTGTCTCTGAAGGGCAGTGGCTGCTGCAAGAGCTGTGTGCTCCAGCTGCCACTTCTGAACGGGGAGCCAGGTACCCAGCCTGTGCAAATTGTCACCGTGCCATTGAAATCAGCCCTGACTTGGGGCTGGAAAACATGGCCTTACCCTTTCTTCTGGGAATGGTCTTTCCAGAGCACAATTTTCAGTGCATGAACCTCTGGCTATGGACTGAAAGCTCTTTTTGTTTTTTCCAGGTTGGCTGAGTACATTGGTTGGCTGGTTTGTGGATGAAGGCATAGCTCATAGTTTCCGTGAGCTTTTTTTTTCCTACTAAGCTGAATATAAGAATACAGATTATTCTCTAGCTTAGCATGAGGGCTTGAAGTACAGGATCTTGGTGTTTCCAGCATGAAATGCTCCAGCGTAAGTAGCAGACCTAATACAGTGTAGCAGACTGTTCAGCAATAAAATTGCTCTGGGGGAAGTTTCTTCCTCTTTCACAAAATTTATGAGTATTTTATATCCTGAAGTCTGGAGATTCCTATAAATTTTATACCTAGCATAATGGTAGAGGTTTAAACCACAGAAATCACATTATGATTATGATCTAATTATGCGGAGATCCAAGACATAGGATTTTCGATCCCTGTACAGGCCATTCACTTAAGAGGTGGAGTCATTGATCCTTGTGGGTGCCTTCCAACTCAGAATATTCTGTGATTCTGTGATTTTTTTTTTTTTTGGACATCAATATTTAGAATTTTTTTACCAATGTGGCCAGTGGCAACTCTGAAAAAGTAAATAAAATATTATTTAAGATTGCAAGTTAATGTATATCTTAGAAGAGTTATGTCTTCATATTTTTTATCTTAGAAGACTTTAGTAGAAGGCCACATTCTTTTGTTTCAAGATGATGCATTTCATTATCAGTGCTGATGAACACCTGACTCTGTGGGCCTGGAGAGAAACAAGACTGCTAATGCCATGTGGATCCTGACAGATGTCTCTGAGTATTTATAGGCCTTGATATATATGCAGTCTATGGATATTTCAAAACTGATTAACATTTCTCAACCTGAGTTAAAGTCATACTTGGCATTTCAATAGTGTCAAGGCAAAATTAATCAGAGCTCAAAAGATAAGCACTCTTACTGATTTGCTAGTGACAGTGAAAATATAAACCACTGAGAAATATCCTGCTGAAAGACAGCCTCTAACCTGGATTTTGGAAGAGGATCTGCAAAACTGGCTTACTGGCAGGGACAGATTCTGAGGTGGTGTGTAATAGTGTAGCTGGCATTTAGTGACTAAGGTACCAGCTTAAATGACTCAGGGCTCTGCCAAGTTATATGTCCTGTAATAAGTCACTGCAAATCTTCTTACTTGTGAAACATTAACATATTAAATATACAAACTAATCTCTTGAAACAGTTCAGATAAGCAGCATTTTTAAATGTACCCAGTCAAGTGGTTTTCAGTCAATGAAGCTCAGCAAGCAAATGCTTTCATCTCAGTGGCCCTCTTGAGAATAGTCAAAATTTATACCTGGTTGTGATTTGAGGCTGTGTGACTGTCTCTCTTTGTAGTAAAAATAAGAGAGCAGAATGAATTTTTTTCCCGTTAGTTTTGTTTATCTTTTTTTAAATAGGTCAGCAATAACCTTTACAAATTTCACAAGACGTTAATTCAGCCTCAGTGAAAGCTGTTAGGATGCAGTTTGAAAAGCATCAGATCAAATAGTATGCCTTTTCAGAAATCATGCTTTCTATTTATTTTATTATTTCCCTAAATGAGGGATTAGCAGTAGTTTTGCTTTAATAGCACCTGGTATCTGTAGGAAGATATGATGGACTCTGTGTCTGTAGATGGGTGTCTCTTTCCCAGCAGAAGGATGGTGTAGCCCATCTGTCTGTGGTGAAGCTCGCCATCATTTTTAGGTGGAGAGGAAGCATGAGCTAATTGTTTAATCAGTTTTGAAACTGCAAATCCTTTTCGATACTTTTGTTCTGGAAGAAAACACCCAGTGAACAGGGCAAAAGTAAATAATAAAGAGGATCTACACAGAATCAGCTGCCACTGCAAACACTAAAGCCAAAGATAGAGAAGACCTAGGAGGGGATGAAGTTTGGAGTGAAAAGGGGTTGGACTTCATTAGTTTCCTCCCCCCTAACTTTTTATATTTTTCTGCTTTCTTGTTGTGAAAATTGTCTTAATTTAGATTTTGGCAAGAGTGTAACAGCCTCCACTACTTCCACTTACCTCTGAATTCAGCACATGGTGACCCGTGTACTGATCCATTGACACAGTGACCTGGATTTGATCTTACATCTGGAAACCATTCATGTCTCTCACATGAAATCTCTTTGATTCCTCTTCACATTTTTCCCCTCTCCTCCCAGGACACTCTCTGAAGTACTTTATGCCATATCCAGCAAGCATTCCTTAGTCATCATGCTAGTGGTTGTTCCCATTAAAATCCAGACCACTTATATTGTCTTTAAAATATCAGAGATTTTTCTTAACCTCCAAAGACGCAAGGACAATGGAGAGTCTTCTGTCTTGCAAACAGATGGTGAGAGGGACTGCTTCCAGACTGGGAATGTAAGTCCACTTTGAAAATAGGCTGGGATTGCTGTAAACCAAAGGGAATGGTAGTGTGGTTTTCAGAGATCTTGAACAGTGGATAAATGAGAATGGGAAGCAGCTGTTGCCACAGGACTCTGGTTTCAGTGGTTTTGAATGTGAATTCACAGGTTGCCATCAGATTTTTCATTGCAGCCTGTCTTCAAGTACTCACAAGTAAAACTGAGAAGACAGGTGCATCTCTAATGAAGCTAATCAGTCTGTGAGATGGATGAGATGGGCTAAACAGGATGGCAAAATAGGAAAGATTTGAGGAAGATTAAGACTGCATAATTTTTTTTTCCTTCGCTATTTGAGTACACGGTTTGATGTCATCTCTGGCAAAGCTGATTGACAGAATTCTATATTGTAAGTTATAAAAGTATCTTTCTGGAAAATTTTTGTCTTCACAGTGCCTCAGCACAGATGCAAGTGATACTTTCCCTTTTACAGGTAGGAGGCTAGAAACTTACTGAAGCTTGTATTTAAAGAAGTGTCGAATAGAGGCCTTCTAAGTCTTGGGTTCAAGCGTAGCCACTGACCCAGCTGTCATGTGCCTCTTCCTTGCAGTAGGTTATGACTACAGGATTATCTGCCTGGCATTTTTGAGACAGACAGTAATTTATACTGTGTGCAGCCCGAGCTGATGGGTGACTGTGCAGTGTTGGTCACAATCTAACACACATTGTTTCTTAAGGCAAGTTACCCTGTTGAGCTCCTTGCTGCCATAATTAAATGGCTTTGTGTAGTCCAGCTGTGCAGAAGGCATGTCCTAACTGAAAGACACAGCTAATTTTCTTCCCTTTGTGAAGCTTTTCTTGCAATAATGGATACTATCCCATGGTTTAAAAGAGGTCATAGCTTCTTTCATGTACGAAGATTATATATGCTTGTTTAGATGACTGGTTTTCAACCTTCTGGCTGGTTTACTCCCTAGATAGCTGAAAAGCATGGCTGTGCTTAGTTACCTTTTGTGGATGATGAAACAAGGGTCTGTGACACCTTCTATGGTCTTGGGTCACACCCACTGAGAGACCATTTTAGAAAATATAACATTTTCCACTGGTGTATTTGTAGGTTAGAGCTTTTTTGTTATGTGTGACTTTTGTTAAGGACATTTTATTTTCCCTGTGTACGAAGAACATAGTCCTGTAAACTTCTGGACAGAAAAGCAGTAAGACATGCAAGCAAGGAGTAGGCCTGCCACACAGATCAGAAAGGAGATTTTGGATCAAGGATCTCATAGAGCCACTATGTGGTTATCTTATGTATCTGTAAAATATACAATAACTACACTTTTATTCTGTTACGCAGATATGTATTTAGAGGGTTAAGGCAGTGTGGATTAGATATTCTTTCAAAATACTCTTTCAAAATATTCTTCCGGATATTTTGTCCCACTTTCCAACTGGATCTTTCACTGGAGCAATTAATAGCACTGCAGACTACTTGGCACTGAACAAACAATACGTTGCAGCAGGCTACACAATGTCATGTTTACAAAGAAAGAAACATTTAAGACCAGTGGTGGACTGAACAGGGTTTTTAGGTTGGCACTGCACTTACTTCAAACCCTCATGTTCTTAACTGTTCTTTAGATATAGCCGTGTTAGGGGAGCACAGCTGCAAAACATTTCACAAAAGCTCCCCATGCACACACTGTCTTCCTGCATTTTAACCTTCAGGTCGCAGGAATCTGACAAGTTTTTCTTTCTTTTCTATTTTCTGGTTCCAGGAGGGATGCTCAGCTGGGTACCTCAGCCGAGAGTGAACAGTCTTATTGATGTATGCCCCCGTATCTCACTGGGAGTGCAAAGAGAAACAGATTTCCTCCCTTTCATCTTTTTGGGGGGCAACAGGAAAGCACAGGGGCCCAGAACCAGGCTGGCAACCCCTGCACCATGCACGAGTTTATTGTGTGAAGAGCATGGCAGCACAATCGATTGTCGTGGCTTGGTGTCTACACCTGGGGCACCTGGTGGGGAACCACAGTGCTTGGAAGTTGATGGAAAATTTACTGTTTGTAGGAGTGGGACCTCAGTACACTGAGCAGCACAGTGACTTGGGGTCTGTGTCTGATAGCTGAAGAAGGACCAAGGCACCGATGCACCTCTCTGCAAAAACTCCAGGAAATCCTGTATAGCTGGGCCTGCCAGGCAAGATCTAGCACAGCTAAAGTGACCCTCTGGCATGTCCCAGTGACTGGATCTCTATAGAGTTGTGGCTGTAAAGAACAGGGGCAGCTCCTTTATGTTCTGTGAAATAAGAAAAACTGCCAAACAACACGGTTTTGTGACAATGTGATTGCAAGATTAATCGGCACATGCGATAGCAAAGGACACAGAAAATTTGCATTTGCCTGTGGGAAGAGTGAGTCAGAATGACTTTGTACCTGTTTCCTATTATGTGTGTGTCACACATATTTAATATTTTTAGTTTAATACTTCACTTCATTGTTTTCTTGATTATTTTAATTTTCTGAACTACCTCAATGTGAAAACATATCACAGAAGATGCTGATACTTTTTATTTATGTAAGATGCTTAAATTACACTTCTGAAGTTACTTACCCAGCATTTTATTTATCTTGCAGTCATAATTATTTAGTGCCTCCTCCATCTGCTTTTATTTAATTATGTCTGTATAGACAGCAGCCACAAAGATAAGCCTCTTCAGGTCGATCTGTTGCACAGAGAGCTTTCTGTACACTGTAATGAGTCTGCTTGACACCTGGCAATTAAACAGAATAGACTTTTTTTTGCTATTCAGGAAAGTTGGCATGATATCAGACATGCAGTGATGTGACTTGGTTCTCACATGTGGGGCAGACTCTGCCTGGCAGTATGAAAAGGACAGGTGAAATAAATTAGAGAGTTGCCAGCTGCTTTAGACAACCCTGTTCAGCTTCATAACCCCTTCTTGTCAAATTTCGGGAATTTGATGCATTTTTGTGTGAATGTCTTCTTCAGCCTTTTCAACTGCTGCCAGAGAGAACCTCCTACTGAAGTTCTTGCTGCTTAAAATTCAAGAGTGCTTTCAACTCCCCCTCTAAGGCAGGGTTTGCTACAGAATAAAGACATTCCTTATCATGCTACTTATTTAATATATCCTTTTTGATGCTGTAAAGAGTGATGGAGAGACTGGAGTCTGTGTATGCCTGTTGGCTAAAATTACACTCTTATACACCTCTTACACAATGACACTGATTTCTGTGGGATTTCTCCAGGTTCACTCCTCATGTAACCAAAATCCAGATATGCACCTGCCTGTTTTCTGGGTGCACAGGCACAACCCCAGTTCCCTTTACAAAGAAATGATTTTGACCAGAGTGGGCTATTTTTCTTTAGCCTTGAGTATATCTTAACTCTTCATGGATATGACTTGGATCTACAGCTGCTAAGCTCAATGAAAGTAAAATGTTAAATTAAGAGTTTATAGACAATTTTATCACTGAAAATGTCTGTACTGTATGTTCACAGAGGTAATAATTTGCATTTCCTTGTCATTATTACACCTATCTTTCTGTGAGCAATGTCCTTTAAATTAGTGTTGTGACTTTGAGCAACTAACCATTTCCAAAAGTGTGTTTGTCATTTAAAGAAGCAAACATTGTCATTAATTTAACAGTAGGATAAAATCTGTTTGTTTTGATCAAAACATTGCAAAAGCTCCTTGAACTTAACTTTAAAACAGTGATGAGCCAGCCTTATTTCTCAGTGGTTTCTAATATGACTTGGATCTGCTCTGCCTTAATCCTCATCATGCCACTCAGTTACCCACTGTGAAATAAAAAAGGCAGCTCCCAGAGGGAAAGACAGCAAAAATTGCTTTCAAAACTTGCTTTTTTTTTAAATAATTTGTAAGAAATTATAACTTTTTTTGCAAGGCTTTTTTAAGGCTCCTTTCTTCTTGGTCACAATTTTCTGGTGTTTTTATTAGCAAACCAATGCTGCCTCACTCATCCCAATAATAAGAGTACTTCAGCCCAGATTCATAGCTACAAATACTCACTGGCCACTACTCATGGAACTTGTGCAACTACCTGGATGCATGAGGGGAGAGTAGTGGATGTTGTCTACCTCAATTTCAGCAAGGTTTTTGACACTGTCTCTCACAACATCCTCATAGGCAAACTCAGAATCTGTGGACTGGATGATTGGACAGTGAGGTGGGTTCTAAATGGCAGGTCCCTGAGGCTCATGATCTGGGGCACAGGATCTAGTTGGAGGCCTGTCACTTGTGGTGTCCCCCCAGGTTAAATTCTGGGCAGAGTATTGTTTCACTTACTTGTCAGTAACTTGGGTGAATGCATAGATGCCTTCTCAGCAAGTTTGCTGACACAAAACCTGGAGGAGCAGCCCTTCAGAAGGACCTTGACAGATTGGAGAGATGGGCAACGAAGAACTGTCTGGAGCTTAGCAAAGGCAAGTGCAGGGTCCTACACCTGGGGAGGAATAACCCCATGCACCAGGGCAGGCTGGGGGCCGACCTGCTGGAGAGCAGCTCTGCAGAGAAGGACCTGGGGGTCCTGGTGGACAACAAGCTGTCCCTGAGCAGCATGTCCTTGTGGCCAAGAAGGTCAACTGGATCTTGGGGTACATTAGGAAAGGCATTGCCTGCAGGTCGAAGGAGGTGATCCTGCTGCTCTGCTCAGCCCTGCTGAGGCTGCATCTGTAGTGCTGTGTCCAGTTCTGGGCTCCTCAGCACAGCAGAGACAGGGAGCTCCTGGAGCAGGTCAAGCATAGGGCGACAGAGACGATGAAGGGACTGGAGCATCTCTCCTGTGAGGAAAGGCTGAAGGAGCTGGGCCTGTTCAGCCTTGAGAAGAGACAGCTGAGAGGGGACCTCATCAATGTATATAAGAATCTGAAGGAAAGATGTCAAGAGGATGGAGCCAGGATCTTCTCAGTGGTGCCGAGCAATGGGACAAGAGACAACAGGCAGAAACTGATGCACAGGAAGTTCCACCTGAACATGAGGAAGAATTTTTTTACTTTGCTGGTGTCTGAGCACTGTAACAGATTGTCCAGAGGGGTTGTGGAATCTCCCTCACTGGAGATATTCAAGAACTGCCTGGACACAATTCAGTACAATTTGCTCTAGGATGATTCTGCTTGAGCACAGAGGTTGGACCAGATGACCCACTGTGGTCCCTTCCAACCTCACCAATTCTGTGATTCTTTGAGATTAAGGGAGCTGTTGGAAAGCAGTTGAAGCCTGAGTACTCCAATGACACCATGTTGGCCAGCCTGGAACTTCGGGTTTTCTGCTGTTTCTCCTCAGTCTTTCCCAAAGTGGTTAAAGACTGCTTCTCTTTGACATAATTTCTATCCCTTTCCTTGCACTGATCAGCAATGTCACTCACTCACTGGTTTTGTACCTGTGTGCTCCAGATTATAATGTATGTTTTATTATTTTCTGTCTTCTTCAAGAGGTAAGCTCCTTGGGCCATGCCTGTGCTTCCTAGTACACTTTGGAAAAATATTATGAGCATCTAGTTCTCATGTTCTTTTTTAAGCCATTTATTGCTTGAAAGACCAGTGCAATAAGTAGCAAGCTGAATAGTCAGATGGGAAATTCTTGAAAGCTTGTACCTTATGTTCTGATCAGCTTCAGCCAGCATAACCAGATGCCAGGAGGGTATCCTGCTCTCCCAGCCTCACATCCTGATCCTGCTGCCCACCAGTTTTCCACCACCCTGCCACATCAGGAACTGCTCTGCCTGAAAATTGACTTGGAAAAAAAAAAGAGTTATTTTTAGCTGGATCAATTCCCCTATTTGATTCCCAGTATGGCCAATAAATGTTTGCACTGGCACAGTTGAAAGGATGCAGTGGGAGTGGGAATGAGCAGTCACAGATCTGAGGAGGAGGAAGAAGCCAGGAACTGTATGCATCACCAAAAAAGCGGCTGTGCACTTGGATTCTTAAGGCCTGACCCTCAGTAGGAGTATCTGTGGAGTCCTAAAAGGGCTAGTATGTAACAATATATGTAAGTGCAGGTGATGATGAATGTGGAAAGTGAACCTTTTCAGCCGCAACCCTTGAGAAGCAGTGGTTGGAGTTACAGAGCAAGAAGTTTTAACAGAGCCTTGCTGAACCTCTGGGGCTTTTTTTTTGCCATGATCATCACAGAAGCAGCAGTGTTGTCTCTCATAGCTAGATTTTCCTAAGTGCACACTGAAAGTGAGAAGTACCTGCGATAAACAAGGTTGGGTGCTTAATTGCTTAGAAAGGAAATAACTTCTATTACAATCTATTTTTTCAATGGCAGCTTTTAGGTTCCCTACCCTGTAGCCTCTGTGACCAAATCCTTAGTCACAGCTCCAGGCTGCAGAACATTGTCATTATTCGGTGGTTAATGCAGAGATTTCAGTAATCCTCAGGGAGTAGGAAAAAAAAATGAAGAAAGGAAGAAAGAAGCTTCCTGCTGATGAGATTTCCAAAGCCAGAGTTTATGCACTGTATATTTAATGAGCACAGGTGAAGCAATTTTATTGTTTCTTTCCAGGATTGTATGAACCTTGTATTCAGGAGTTCTTGTCAGTGGGATTCCTGTACCCAACATTTAAACAGTACTTTCTGGAGGGAAGAAAATAGATCTGAAATTTAAAGTCATGGATATTTCTAATGCAGTCTTTCAGGATTAATTTTGCATGTAATCACAATACAGTTTGTCTTCCCCAGCAAGACCTAATGCCGTAATACATCACTGAGCTTTTCTCTGAGAGCTGATTGTTACTTAATGCCTGCAACCAGGTTGTGAAAATTTGAGGCTTTTTCTCTGCAAAGTATACTCTCATAAAAAAGGCATTTTTCAGAACCGCATCAGCTGAAGTGGTTTTGTTATTATGCTTGGGTGCTTTATGATGCTGTTAGCATCCTCCTTACATACTACACCAAAATGATCCATTATGTCATGTTAGTAGCTTTATTATTTAATCTGCTTTGCATTTATTGTCTTGTATTTTAAACTTAAGACATGGTCTTCTAAATGTAACCATCTTCTCTTTGTGGGCGTAAAACCCACAAAGAACATGTTCACTGTGGATTGCAATATCTAACGTTTTTTGTTTACAAAAGGGAGAATGGCAGGGGTGTCTGTGTTCCCAGGGACTTTGATCCTCTGGAATCTTTCTGTTTGCAAATAATGGAGCAGGAGGTGTCAGCAGCTCCAGAAATCTTACCAAGCTGCAAAGAATTGCCTTGGTTTCCCACAGTGAATGGAATCCATGCAGTATGTTAGTAAGCACCACCAATTAAGATGACTGTTCCAAGTGTCTGCGAACGTAAGACCCCCTTCTAGAGACCCAGTGGATTTCAAATCTCTCCCTTAAAATGCCTTGCAGTGTTATTTCTTTATACATCTCTTCTTTAGTCTGCTGTATATTTACTTGCTTGAAGTCCAGTCTGATGTCTGACACTGGCAGGTAACTATGTAATTTTCAGAAGAATAAAAATATCAAAGCCACAATACCAAAATGACAGCTGAAGTTCAGTGTGCTCTATTTTAGTCTTCTCCTCCCATTTCTAATTCGCAATGGGCTGCTGAAGTTAGCTTCTACTGCATGGCTGCCCATTGTGAAGCTGGTGCCCACAATCACTTGCTTTTTCTATGGAACCAGTGGGGCACAAGGGGAATTTCATGATTGTGATAACAATGCAGAGTCAGATCCTGACATTCAGGAAAGCTGGTGTTGAAACTTGGCAGTCAAACAAAAAGAGCCCAGTTTTAAACCTTTGTGATAAATTATCCTAACACTTAGAATTAAATGTGGGATTGTTTTTGACACCTGCATGGTCTCTCACATTGGAGTGGGTCTTTCTGAAATATTCTATTTCAGAATAGTTATCTGATATTTATGTATCCCGTACTTCAACAAGGGCTGCGCAAGCAGTTTTAAATGCTTCATGATAATGTCTTAAAGCATGCCATAAACATAGCAGAGCTGCTTCTTTACAGGCAATGATATTCCAGAAATAGTATCTCACTACTCTGAAAGGCTGTTCCAGGCCCTTGGTCCTTTGGTGGCTAGAAGTCTTCTCATAATCTTCAGAATGAATTTATGCATTCTTAGTACGTACTTACTTGCTCTTGGGCCAGTGTTGAACCTTAGGTTAAATAACTGTTTTCCCCCTCTGCTCTGAGCTGCTCTGATGTATATATATAAACAGCAATTTCAGCTCAGACTTAACTTCCATTGTTTAGTGCTGTTCTTTTTTTTTTTTAAATCATGGGTAGTTTTACCTCCTCTTTTAAGATACAGTTTGCAGTTGTTCGTCTCACTTTGTTAGTCCTTGACACAATGTTGCACAAGTTTGTTGCTCGTGTTCTTAATTTTTGCTTCCCTCAATTTTTCAAGTGAATGGTTTCAGCCGTTGGTTGAGGCCCTCTATTTTCAGTGAAGGGAGATAGGCCTTGCCAGTGGGAGCTAGATCACACCTGTGTCACATCCCATCTATGTTAAG
This sequence comes from Ifrita kowaldi, assembly GCA_013398055.1. NCBI lineage: Eukaryota > Metazoa > Chordata > Aves > Passeriformes > Cinclosomatidae > Ifrita > Ifrita kowaldi. The sequence goes on along the minus strand of VZRS01000224.1, from coordinate 190,711 downwards.
AGAGAATACATAGTTTGGAGGTGCCTCTGGTCAGTGTGGAGAGAGCCTGAACAATTAGCTCGTATAAGATGCTTCAGTTTTAGCTGGCTAAAGTTCAGTGAGATGAATCCTGCTGCCTCTGGACAGCCTTATTTGGTAGCAGTCAGTCTCTTGTAAGACCAGGGGATGATCTATGAGTACACCCATGTCACATATTGATATGATTCTCCTCCCCCAGGCTGGCTTTGTAGGGCATGAAAACACCTTGCAATCTTTTTAAGAATCAGTTCAATGACACCATGGCATAATGCTTTGTCATCTGTTATGCTCCACTGCACTGAGTACATCCCATAGGACAACTCTGGAAGGAGGTGGTTGCCTGCTGTCCGTGTGGAAGGTCTGTTCCCCTGATTGATTATCCTTCTGCATTTCACACTTCAGATCATCCCTGCATAAGAGAGCTCCGCCTGATGAATGCTAATATTGGCACTACAGGTTGTGCCTTACTTAACATCAGGCTCACATTACTAATTTTCTTACTTTGGTTTCAAGATCTTCACTGGATGACCCCATTTCTGTATATTTAAACAATGGGAGACTGTGTATTTGCTCTCATGGATAGTGGCAGCATCCTTTGTTCACTAATAACGCTTGGCAATTATTTGTGAAACTTTACACAACAAATCCTTCAGCACACGTGTGGCATGTAAGCCCCATATTCTGTATTCAGTAGACCTTTTTTTGTGTCTCTCTCCATAGACAGAAAATTATGCCATGAATGAAAGAACGTGCTTGAAAAAAAGACTTGTGTGATGCCTTGTCAATGTAGTTTGTTAATGCCTGAACAAGTATAGTTGAGTTTCAATTATTTATGATAATATCCTCTAGCCTGCCAATAAAATAGTGTAATAGGTTTTTTAAAAGTAATGAGTTCCTAGAAATATGAGATCTTGTTACTAACATAAATTAAAACTCTGCCGAGAAGTGGGATGAGTACCCTTGGGGGTAAAGAGGTTGTTGAGTTCTTTATATGTGTGGATTAGCAAAATGAGAATTAATGAGCTGTTATTATTTATAGAAGCAACATCTGATCAGTCTTTCCTCATAATTCATACCTCCCAAAACCTGGATTTACTTCGCTGTTTCTCGGCTAAAGGCTTTAGACTCAGTAATATTTCTTCTACAAAACCAAGATTTGGCAGTATTTTAAACAGGTTCTCCATTTTGTGCTAGAATAATCATTCCTGATTTATGTTCTGTCTGTTTTGCATACAATGGGTCAAGTCCCTACTTAAAATTCATGTAGCCCCATTCATGTGAAAGAGTCTTTTAACAGTTCAGAGGTACAGCAAGGCAGCTGAGGAGATGCCTGAGACTGTGACTCAGACCAGAGACTTCCTTTGTGATCCTGACCAAGTCTCTCAGGGTGCATTTATCTGCCTGCAGACAGGACAGCTGCATACCTGGTCTGTCTCTACACTCAAAGGACAGAACAGTTCATCAATCAGAGTTTACTGTTTTTACCCTAAATAGTTGTCCTAGATGATGGAGGCTTTATTGTTTGTCTGTGCTCCAGTATTTGGTGCTCCTGCTTCGTGGTGCTCTTTCCTGAATGTCAGAGACTTGCCTGAGAGCCACCCTACTTTGGTGGTGATTCCCCACTGAGAGTTACTTCTCAAGTCTTAGAGCTGTTTTTAAAGGCATTTTTGGTGTATGAATATTTGATTATATTTGGCTTATGGGAATTCCTAGCACAGCTGAAATTGCATCGTATCTGTATTGCTGTATCTGTAGCGCTTATCTACACTGCCATTCCTACATAAAGGAGCAATGCCAGGGAGCTTGGCACCAGGAAGAGGTCTAAAGTGGTACACCATGACATACAATTTCATATGCTATGTCTGTCTGCCTGTCAGCAGCGTCAGTGCCATCCCAGCACCTCTGGCTATGTTTTGTACTCTCTGAGCCAGTGAACTATCTGCATCACTAAGAACCACCACTTAAGAGTCCTCCTTTAGTACTGATTTGTAAGCTTTAGCTTCTGTGATTATTTCTGGTCCATAATCTCATTACCTAAACACCCCTAGATTGAACAGTCTGAGTCACTTATCACCATAATTTATTCCAGGCTCTTCTGAATGTGTTTGTTTTTGTCTTCTGATGGACGGAAATACCTCTGTGCTTTTTGCCTCTTGCTGCTGGCATCCCATCTATTTCTGCCACTTCCCCAGGCTGGCTGGTACTCTCACAGAGAGCTGCTGTTTCCTTTAGTGAAAACACCCCTGATTTCTCTGCTGCATTTGCTGGCTTATTCCTAATTCTACTTTTGCTCTCCTTTTAATTTTGTCTCTAGTCTTAAGTATATTTTCTTGCTGTATCCTCAAAATGATATTTAGTGGTTTCCCTGATGGTTTCGTTCTCTGTTCGTATGCCATATTACAATAACCCTAACTCAGATGTGTAGGTGTCTTTTCTTATTATTACCATTATTATGTCTGCCACATTCATTACCAACTGGCAGCCACAAGCTTTACATACTAAATAGTTTTCCCCTCGAATACCCTTTATTTCTCCTCTCTCATGTTTATTTTCCTCTCAATGTATGGGACAAATTACGTGTATAACTACATCAATGACAATGGGAACTAGGGGTGTAAATCTCCCTTGTGCTGAAAGGAGAATGGGCCTCCATGTTTCTTGTCATCTAAGATGCATCCTAGTGGGCTTTCTCAGTGCTTCTCCTTTGGGGTTTTGCCCTGCCCTCTCCCACTGGCACAGAATATGCAGCTTGTGGGGAAAAATGTGGCACAAGTCATGGTAAATTAAGCAGATATCAAAATCCCTAGCAAAGAATGGGCAAGGTACAGTGGAGAAGTACAGAAAACAGACAGGCACTGAGGAGGATGAATGCAAGCTGTGCCTTGAATAGTTAGGTGAAACATAAATACAACAGTGACACGATTTGTTTCCCCACTTACCTCATGAATAGGAGACACCAGTCCCGACTCTTCCTTACCGGAAGGGAAACATCAAGTTCAGTGAAGTTACTCCTGATTTGCAGTGATGAAAGTGAAAAAATATTGGCTTTATTTTGAGAGATGATATTGAGGGAGTTGTTGGAGAATAATGAAGCTACTGGACTGACTAAAGTCTCCTGTTACAGCCTTGTATATGTCAGGGCAGAACTCACACTTCGCCTTTATGATAAATTAGTATTTATCCTGGAGCAAATATATATATATTATGGTACCAATGTGTCTTATGAGTGAGATGGGAGACTGAACCATGACAGAAAGGAAACTGCAAGAGAGTTAATTTATTTGGCATGGTAAAGTAGGCTATTCTGTGAGGTATAGCAGATTATAATATGAGAAACAGTGTCATGTGACAGCTTTACTGGAATGCTTTAATGTATTCAACAAAGCAACCTAACTGAAACAAAAAACCTGGCCACACTGAAGGATATCTTGAAGGGGTTTTGTATGTGTTTTTCTTCAGAGGTCACAAACAAACCACTGAATATCGCTTTTTGCACATAATAGAAGGCACTAAGTTACCCCATTGGTTTCAGTAGAATGAGATGGCTTTTCGTGCAGGCACCACTGTTATTATTCTTTATTAATTTGCTTGGTATCCAAACAGGCACTTTGCAGACAGACACAGGAAGGTTTCTACCCTGAGGAGCATAAGAGTGTAATTAATCCTAGCAGTGATTTTAACAGGACATTTCAGGCGCTGAAGATTACATCTTGTTTTTAGAATCAGATGTGGAGGAGAGCTATGGACCAGTTCTGCAAAGTTGTGGCATCTGCCCCACAAAGCCCAAACTTTTTCCCTCCCCTGTCAGCATCTTTCTTACTCTCTGGTCTATTGACCCTTTGCATTTGGGCTTTGACATGTAGGAAGGGAGAAGTCCTGGAGCTGTACAGCTGCAGTTGGGCACTCCAAATGTCCCTCTAGGAAATACAGGGGAGTCACTAGCTCATGGTGGGTCTGTTCCCTCCTGGTGCTTGGCTTGACTGAGGTGTAGCTGCTGTGTAGGTTTGTGTACTCAAAGACAATCTCCATGCTCAGCAGAAGATGGGAGAAAGCTGCCTAATGCCACATCTGAACAGCAGAACACTTAATTTCTTAAATATTTTCAGTGTTTTTCATTGAGACTTAGTGGACTATTACTGTCATGTATGAATTATTTTTAATAGTGCCATGGTTCTGATTTTTATTTATTCAAGACAAATTCAGTCCTGGAATAAGCAAGTGCAGCTCCAAGGCAAACCTTAGGGTCAAATATGAAGTCAGGCTCTAAAGATACTCATTTGGCAAGAGGATGGGTACTGGTATGTGAGAAGAGGGCATGACAGAGCTTTTAAACCCTTTTTTGGGTTTGTTATAATTCTCTTCGTTCCTGTGCTGTAGTTATATGTCTGTGCAAGGATTCACATCCATTTAAGTGGATGGAGACTTGAGCCTAGAAAGTACCATTTATGAGTCAATGGCAGTCCACAGGTGATGCACCATTAATATTTTACTTGGTTGAAATAATTTTGAACACTGAACTAGAGAAATGAAGACTTTACTCAATCTGAAACTAGTTTACCTGGTTTTTTTTGGTTGAAATTCTTCTAATTGAAAATGTAACATTACAATCTACATTAAAATTACAATAATCATAACAATGACACCCAGATTTTATGTAGCATTTGTATTTCTTATTAGTGGTAGTTTGCAGCTATGATGATAATGTGTGAAATAATTTCCATGGGCTCATGTGTTTGCTATGAAAATATAAGTTCAACCCATAGTCTTTAGTGAACACTCTGTTATGAAGAATCTTTATTAAAAACTGGCCACTTGGGAAGCAATTACTAATAATTACAGAATCCTTCATCACTGCTTTTGATCTTTTGCATGCATGGATCTAAACCCCTAATGTTCACGTTACTGACAGTACAGCACAGTTCAACAATAGCTTTGATGCCAGTAGGAACAAAAGGGCTTTTTAAAAATATTCAATTCAGCAATTACTGTCACAGCTCTACTCCTTAAGTGCAACTGTGTGTGTTCCTTGCAGTTAATGAATTCATATTACCTTTTAGAATTCACAATCCTTTTTCCAGCACTTTTAGTTTTTAGGTGAATTGTATCAATAGTGATATCCATCATCACTAGGTGTTTGCTCTGTGGGCGGATGGTGCTCTGTGTGCAATGTGCACAATTACTTTTGAACGGTAGACAAGATAATAGTCAGGCCATTTCATGCCTTAGGCAAGGGACATCTGCCAAGCATATATTGTACTCTATCAATAGGTCTTCAATCTTTTGCATCCCATGAAATTAATTTTTCCTGGGGCTATAGATAATTTGTCTTGTCTAATGAAAGTACAGCTGTTTCACAAACAACTGACAGAATAATTCTGAAAGCTTGTATTATAGAAAATACTTGTCTTCTTTTTAAATGTGAAAAGCTGATTTGTTCAGTGAGAATAGTTTCATTTTCTTGGGAATTATGAAAATAAAACATAGGATGTGACAAACAGATTGTTGTGCTAAGGCAAAGGTATTTAGAATAGGTCTGGAATGCAAAGTGTATCTGTAAGGTATATGGAATATATCTCTATATGACTCATGTCACATGTATCTCATATAAATCATGTAAGGTGAAATACAGCCAACATCATTCACTCATTTGTAAGCTACAACCCATTGCTTTTTGTCACTTTAGACTGTGCAGTCTCTGGGACAAGGGACCATTCCACCATTTGGCCTCTCAGCAGCATCTCTGCACGCTCCTGTCTGTGTTAGAGGCTGCTGCTGCCTGGTGCCCAGTTGCTGGCAGGCCTCCAGGCCCATGGAGAAGGGCTGCACTGGGTCATACTGCAGACACGAGCCTTTGCCCCATGAGGCAGAAGATGTGCGGTGCTGTGTCCTGTGACTGGGATTCACCAAAACCCAGGCTGTGACTTGTGCATGTGCCATCTAGCAAGGCTTCTCTGAATATGGAGCTGGGTTTGATCCCTTCTCCTTTGCAGAAATTTGGTGCTGAGGCCTTCTTCCGTCTTTAAGTTCAGCTGTACCTCTCTGGCAGATGTCTGGGCAAAATAACTATCTCTGCCTGGCTGTGGGGCCAAGAAATAGGAGAGAAGCTAGGACTAGGACTGGAAAAACTCTACATAGGTAGGCTACACCGAAGAACTACAAAATCGTGGATATGGAGAAGGTGGATAAGGGCTAAACATTCACTGTTTCATCCTCGGCAAGGATAAATGTCCCTCAGATGGACGACTTGGGAGACAGGTGCAAAACTACCAGAAGAAGGTGGTTCTCTGTATAACAGGCAAGGAACCCATGGGTCTCCCTGCCAAAGGATGTTATGAATGCAAAAGTTCAAGGAGAGACTGAGCACATACTTGAAAGAGAGATTTAAACAGGATCATTAAGCAGGTGAAGCACATGAGGTTTAGAAAACCGGCACAGTTGAAAAGAGTCAGAAGCTGAGATAGTGTGTGGGGAAATGTTGTAAATGCTCGCTCATTTCTTAATTTTCAATGGATATGGCTTATGGCGCAGCTGGAGACTGGAACTGGGCTAGGCAGACCCTTTGTTTGAACCAAACACATCCTCATGGTAAACCACAGAGCTGGGGTAGAAGGCAGCAATTGTGATCAACCCCTGGACAAAGGCAGGCATCTCATAATGCCTGTCCTGGAAAAATGACTGTGTTGGAAATCAGTTGAAGTCATGCATGTCTGGGGCCTTCAGGAACTGGCCCTGAGATCTGTCTGGCTTGGCAGTTGTTTCTTATTCTTTTAAAGCCTTTTAGTCATTTATTTCCAGAGGATTTTGAATGCCTGCTATGGCAGCTGGAAGTTTGCCACTGTTGTTCTGCATCTATATCTCTGGGGATTTGCTGGATGTTTTAGTTGAGTCAATTCTACTTTAAATACACTTCAAATTTTATATGGTGATGCCAGCAGCAGATTCGGTCAGCAACAACATAAACAAATAGTTCTACTTCATCTCTGTGCGGACTCTCATGCCACAATTCCCAGTGTGCTTCAAGAGCATGAAGTGGCTGTGGAGTTTCAATGACCTCACTTATCTCCTTTTGTCAACTTAAACATGAAAAAACTCCTTAGTAAGTCATGTAATTACAAGTTACACAGAGATAGGAGTCTGAAACTTGCAATATTAGGGTTCTACCTGTGATTTGCTTCCCTTGAAGCCAAAAAATTGCGCCTCGTGTGCCCCCTGCTCTCCCACCTTACCTTTTGCATTCCAACCCTTGATGACTTTACAGGGGGACTTGTGGGCTTCCTTCTACATTAATCAGTGTAGGTTTTCAGTGTCAAATGAATCAGCTTTTTATCACGTAGTGTTTCCACTGCTGGGCTAACCACTTTGCTTCTCTTTGGAAATTACTTGGAGAAAAGCTGGAATACTTAAAAGCCTGCCTATATTCACAACTGAATCAGTTGGTTTAACAAAAGATACTGTGTCTTCCTGAATACTTTGTCTTTTTGATATCCTTCAATGGTTTCTATTATAATAGAACTATGTTGAGAAATGGCCAGTGCGGCAGGAAAGCTATCAATGGTTTATTAAAAAACACTTACATTAACTATTTTGATTGCAAAATAAGTTCCTACTTGTACGAACTTTGCTTCATTTGGAAAGTAATTTTTAGTGACCTTTTCAGTGAAAGATAGATATCTACATTTTGCGTTTTCCTTCTTGTACAGAATACTGATAGATAGTCTTGTCTAAGGAAATAATTTGAAGTAATAATATATCTGTGAGCAGACACGTCTAGGAGCAAAGTTGTTTACAGATAAGGCAATACCTTCATACTTCTTGTTTTTATTTAAGATATATATTTTGGACCTGACCCTTTGTGCTTTGCAGAAGAGAGCTCTAACTTTGCAGAAAGAGAAGGCCTCATCCTGCCTTGATGGAGTAAGTATGGGACCAGGTCCTGCCACAGGACCTGCAAGGCAACACGAAGTCAGTGCAGCCCTGAGTGAGACCCATGATACAGAACAGCCTGGTGAGAGGCTTCCTGGGCTGTGAAGATCTGAGACCTCCTTTGCCTTCTTCATCCTACTAATATGCTAGTATATGATATCCAACTGCTTTTGCCGTGCTCATCGCCATACTCAGTGCCTACAGGAATTATACTTGCCTTTTTTTTCCCCCACGAACTCAGCGAAGAGTAGATTAATGGCACTTTCTGTTCCTCCTACTTTTCCTCCTACTCACTCATTTGCTTCGGGCAGCAATAAACTCAGCAATTACGGGAGCAGCAGCAGCAGCCGCTGCCGCCAGCTTCCAAACAACGGATTTGGCCAAGAAGAAAGGCGCTCTTCAAACCTGCACTCTGCTGCTCAGCCCACAGTCAGAACAAAGTCTGCACCTCCCAGCAGCGGGGAAGGCAAATGTGCTGAAACAGAGGCTTGCAAACGCTCTTCCCTTCCTCCCTTGCCAAAGGTAAATACTGGACTGGTTTGAAAACCCGACTGATGGTGAGGAACTCTTTCCCTTGATGTGTTTAAAAAAGGAGCTTCGCCTTCCTTTGCATGGGACAGCACCTCCAGATGAATATTTTGAAGCAAAAATCTTGGTAAAAGTTGACAAGAAGTGAGAACAGGGGGATGGAGAGTCACTTGGTGGGGACCACTACCTTCCCACACAGGGCGTCCTGTATTTTACATTGCATTGAGGGTATTTCATCCCCAGGCTCAGGTTTTAGAGTGCCACTCTTGGTAACATTTCGTTAGCTACATTGTTCGGAATGCTGCAAGAAGTGACACATTAGACTAAGCCACAGCTTTTTAATTTGCCTGTGTGAGTAAATTAGGGACTTGGCTGGCTTACATTTTATTATGAGATACAAACTCTTTGAATAGATATTACCTTTCTCAGGTGAGTCAGTGTCAGAAAACAACAAAATTGAGGTCTGTTATTGCAGACCTCAACAAAGTCTGCTGGATCTCACCATTAGGGGCAAAAGGATCTGCAATGGCCACCAGCCCTTATTCCTTTTTCAAAGCTGGGGAAAACTGAGTTTTCCTTTCACAGTAAATTACATGTCAGCTTAGAACCTACCAAGATTTACAAGGCCAGACTCTGGCCTCGGTTGGCTTCAATGCAGCAGCACTTAACGTACATCGAAGGACAGAGAGCACAGTTCACCTTTCAATAAGCCCTCTTCCCTGTCTGTTGACAGGCAGTATTTTGAATTTAAAATGAAGTTGCAAAGCCGGAGTGGAGACTTTAATGAACATCCCTTCTTTTTTTTTTTGTTTCCCTTAATCGGAATCAACACCAATAAATGTCACTCACACTAAAAATTTATATATTTCTGCCTCCTGGATAGGAACTTGTGGGACCCTTTGCTTTGATAGTCACTCCTGCATCTGAGTCATATTTTGAGTTTCTCAACCAGCAGGTCTGTTCATTTACTAAGGCTTTTTCTGAAGGACTAATCTGGGGAGTCCCTGTTGGTACTCATTTACAGAGGTTGCCCTGTGGACTGTATTTCCTTTGTGTCTGCAAAAGTGCTTCAGGACAGATGAGAGGTGTGCCTTCTGCAGTTTTAAAAAACTTAAATAAAATAGTATTGCCAATTGAGAAAGTCAGTGAGGACTTTGACCTTTAGAATAAGCACTGCCAGAAATAAAATAAAGTGCCAGGGTGTTGTAAGAATTAAGTGTATTACCGAGTCTAGTGGGAAGGAATCCAGCATCTTAAATGGAGGGCACCGGAGTCTCTTGTTGATTGCAAATGACACTGCAATGCAAATCATGAGTGATGTTTCAGACTATTCTCTTCCCCTCTTCCCAATCCAGGGATCTCTGTGTGCTTGCTTAATCAAAGAAGGAGATAAGTCTCCCAGAGATGCACAGCGACCCAAACAGCCAAGCCAGGTGTGAACCCACAGACTCCTGAATAGCTGAAATCTGCTGTTGAGCAATAGGAGGAGAGAAAATCCCAAGGAACCTAATATTTGTATTATGAATGTAAGACATTGCTTGTTAAGGCAACTGTCTGTAGGCTGGCAGGGGAAGGGAAGCAGAATAATAATTGGAAAAGGAGTATATTAGGACAGTTTGTCTGTCTTAATATTTCCCTCCTTCTGCCTCTCAGAAGACTTTGAAGGTGGTGCAGTGCCTCTGCTCCATTCCTTGTATAGACAGGATGAAGGATTTGTTGTTTTAAGAGCAAGGACTTCGTCAACCCCTGTCTAACTCCACATTATACATGGTGAGGATCAGCCATCTTTCTCTGTGTTTGTACCAGGCCATGAAATGCAACATTGGCTGATGTATGCTCCCTACCCATCCTAAAGCTGATAGCTGATGTTCCAAGAGTACACGAAGAACAAAATAGGATATAAATCCTTTCTTCTAAAACAAATGTAAGAGGTAATGTAACTCTTCTGTAGGAAGGGAATTTTCATTTCACTCATGTGTGACAGAAGGTCTGTTAAGTAACCAACATGCTTAGAGCTTTAGAAAGGAGTGTAACATGGTCTCTGTGGACAATTATATTACACTTTAAACACATGAATTACCAGCAGAATAGGAAGGAGAATATATCTGAGGCCAAATGTCTCCATAAACCATTGTAATAATAAGGAGGCTGATCCTCCATGTCTCTCATTTGGACTTTCTGCAGCTGCCCATTCTGCATTGCAATGCTCATTATAAGCAGAAAAGTGGTTCTGAATTTTACTTTTAAACCACCAGCAACTGTTTTGCTGTAAAGCTGAGCCATTTATATTTTGAAGCCTTATATTTCTAAGCCTGTCCTCACAGATAGCAGAACAATACGGTGAAGAATAAAAAGAGCAATTGCCATGACTCTTCTTTGAGAGGGGTGAGTATTAACAACCCATTTGCCCCAGGGGCTCAATCGCAGTTGGACTAAGGGGCTCAGGGGTTGGGTAGTCCTCTGATTTGCACAAGGCCATGTGGCAAAGACAGAGGCAGAGGCAAGGGCTGCGATCATGAATTTGTGGCTCTCCAGGCAGACCTCCTTCCACCCTGACCTTGAAAATTCAGAATTCCAAATCCCTCTCCTCATATGCATTATTTAATAAAGAAGAACCTTTTCTTAAATATTCAAGAAGCCAGACACCTTGCATTTCTTCCCTCTATTTTACTGTCTTTGTGATTCTCGCTCAAGAGCTAAGCCTATTTAAGTTTCCTATAATGATGCATATTGTAAAAGTTTATTACAACAGAATTTAATGGCTGGGAAGCAGAAGTCTGCAGGCTGAAACATTATTTCAAAGGTAACCTTTTGATAGAAAATTCTGCAGACATGGTAAATTTAATCCGACTCAAATATTTAACTCTTCATAGTGTATTTCTCATATCTCTCTGAGGTGGGGAGAAAACAGGCTTGATTTCCCTCTTGCCTTGCATAATTATTTATAGTTCTGCAGTTCTTCAGAATCCCCGGATTTTCCATGCAGTTTCTGGAGAAGCTGAGAAGTGCAGAAGGGATCAAGCAACAGAGAACTGGGGGTTAAAAATCTCCATTCTGTTGCCTTAACACAGGTGTTTAGCATCATTTGAGATGCCCTAAGGAACCTTACCTGGCCTCCAGCTGCCACTCCAGGATTGCGTGGATTTCCCACAGATCTTATGTCACACATGCCAAGCCTGTGCAGACAATCTGAGATATCCTAGGGAATTTCGGGTGGCACCAAATGCTTATGTTTAGGCAGTTGACTCAAGCTGTAATTAACTGGACTGCCTGATTCTGGGTGACTTCACTGCGATGAGAGGAATTTGAAGTTATAGGCACTCTGGTTGTAGCCTTTAGTTCTTGCTCAGAGGAAAACCAAGTGACTTCCATCACACAGGCTAACCCATTTAGTAGCACTTTGGGCATCTTTTGGATCTTGCTGAATTAGATGTGAGCTCAGAGAAGGAGAAGAACACAGGCTCAAGTGAGATCTTCAAAAACCTACTGTAGACTTCCTTGCCTTGCCTTTGCCAGTTGCATGGGATACAAGAGTTGGAGAAAGGATTGCCTGGAAATCAGGATTTCTTTCTTTTCTAATCAGCTCCTGGGTACTTCTGATTAAATCTTTTCATAGCTCTGTACCTCACCATCCTTTTCCAATAGCTGGGGGTCATGACACTGATATCCCTTCTCATGAGCTTTGACAGATTGTGGAAAAGACTGGGTGATCTGATTCTGGGAAAAACTGAAGAGACAGTTTGTTATCTATACTGGATGTTTCATGGAAAAACTAGATCCTGTGTGTACTTCCCAGCTTTAGGATCATGCTATGGATGCACAATCTTTTCCTCTAGGAAGGAAATACTGCATTCTGGTACTCTAAGAAACAAATTGTGGAAAAAAAATCCAGAAAAGAAGCACTGAAATTCTCTAAGGAATGATTTTTATTGATCCCCATCACATTGTCATAAATCTTGATCTAGCATATATAACAATCTGAAATTTATCTAGTGAATTCCTTGCCCACTTTGAACAAGTATTTAATTTTCTCTGTTGCTTATACTGTGGTTCAGTCCTTTACTACTTATGTCTTCTCCTAATTACCTAGGAAACCTCTTGTGTTTCTTCTATTACTCAGAAATTCTTCCACCAAGAATATTCATGATCTATAGTGCACATCCTGAGCTCCAGGTGACAAATCACCTAGAGAGGGAGTCTAAAACTTCCCATGGCCAAGTGAGTGCAAATTACCTAGTCCTTGAGCAATCAGTTCTTCCATCAAAAAGGACATTGACTTTTCCACCACTGTCAGGAATACTCACTGTATTTATGTAAAGCCAAGCTCAGTTTTCACACAGCATTTGACCTTGGCTCCTTACGGTGACGTTTATAATCTTCAATAGGTATGAAGTTAACACTACCTTAGGCTGTCTAATATGGTTATACAAAAATTACTCTAAAATTGGGAAGCTATTTTAAGAAATGGAAATACCCTTTTTGCAGGTAATTCGAACCATTTTGCATCATGCCGTGAGACTGGCATCAATCTCAGTTCAGTGCAGGGAGATTATTGAAAAATCCCCAGGAAAATACTGTTCTTTTCTATTACATTGTCTATATGTTTCTGGTAATATATTTAGGAGGTGAATTGAAGCAACACTCTGTAGGTTTCATTAGTCCAACTCCCCAGTGGATTTTTGTTTCTGAGTTTAAGACTCAGGAAGAAAAATCTGTTTCTGACTAAACAAATTCCCTGCTTCGTCTTTTAAAACCTTTTCAAGTGTAATGTTCTCTGGACTCTTGGTTCTCTTGGTGTGTTGGTGGTAGATAGCTTTCACAGCTGATTCTCCTTTAAGTGGAAAGAAGGCCATTTCCAGGCTCAAGGGCAGCTCCTACTTACGTGTTTAATTTGGTTGAATGACTTCAATTTCAATGTTAAATTTAATATGCTGGTATTAATGTTCTTAATTCCTTCACATGAGTACGAATCTTGTCCTCATATGGACTTGCCTACATTTGATTCTGGAAAAAGTCTGCACAAAGCCTTGTTCAGACTTAGCAGCATGCATCTTTGTAGCATGAAGCTGAAGGAAAGACTGGATCAGGTTAAATAGCAGGAGAGAAAGGGAATGGTAGGGGCATACACCGGTAAAGCATACACCAGCATGTACATGGTGTGCATGGGCACGTGTTCTGGGTTTGCATGGCACCGTACCCCAACTTCCTCGGTGCTGCTAACATCAATAATTGGTCTCAGCATTGTGATAGGGGCTGTGAAGGATATCTGATGGACCTTTCCTAGGGCATTACTCATTTTTCAAAAAGGTATAAAAAGGTATTACTTTGTTACAGAAAAGTCATTATACAAGACAATAGGCAAGGGATTGATAGCCACCTCCTGCAGAGCAGTAATCCTTTGTCTTTAGGATATATAGGCATGCCATTATCATAGCCTCTCATAACAGGGATGATATTCAGCAAGTGAACGGGGCTCAACTGAGCTGCTGGAAAGCTTCATTTGATGTGCAAATGAAAGATCCTGTTCAATAGGGTACACATGTCCCAGGTGTGCGTACATGAAACTCCACTTAATTTCTGCCAGAGCCTGCAAATAACACAGTGTATCAGATAAGGACTGGGACCCCTTGAGGGACTGCTTATCTTAATGTCACTAACAGGAATAAATTGAGTTTTCAGTCTGGAAAAGCTTTTCATTCAAAGTGAACAGCTTTGACGTGTGCTGTAGTCCTGATTAGGGAATAAACTCATGAACCAAAGGTTGAAAATTATCATACCTAACCAGAATGAGCAGGAGGAAGCTTTCAGGTATATCCTAAATGCGTGTGTACCTGAAAACAAAGATTTTAGCAAAAAAATCCAAACAAAATATTCCCTGGTAATCTTTTCCTCACAAAGGTACATTAAAAATATCTTTGCACTTGTGCAGTATTGTGGAGGAAAGAGAAAGAAGTGAGATCTCATCTCACTAAAAGACACACAAATGTCCTGTATATGTCTATTTCTTGCCAAACTGTGAAACTCAGACAAGCTGTTACTGTTTTCAAAGAGGCTTTGTACCTGCCAAAGATCTACTCAGAACAACCTAAAATTAAGCCAGGGTGACAGATCATGTCTATATAAAGAGCATAACACTTAAGATGATATTCCTTGAGCTCCAGCACAACATAAACAGGCATAAATGAAGTGGCTTAGTACAATGGGAAGAATCAGATTATGCCATTAGAGGGAACAGCTGTATGTGAAACCAAAATAATTTAGATTATGTAGTCTACTTCTGTTTAAGACAGAGTGAAGACAAGCAGCCTTGACTTTAACAGAACTACTTGGAAAAATAAAGGACTACTCAGTCCGAACAGAAGTGAAGAAATCTCACCCTGCAACATGAAACTAAATAAAACCAATCTTTCTCCCCTGAATACAGGAACTGAAAGAGTCTGTTCTTGGAAACATCTATTTTTCTGTACTCAGAGTCTGTGTCAAAAAATTTCCTAGTGGTAGGCAGATTAAATTCCAGCTATGTTAAGCGGTACTTGAAAGAGTAGAAACATTTGAAGTGAAATATTTAAAGTTAGATCCAGAAGGGTCAGGACTAATTTGTGAATCATCCAAAGGCCCAAAGGCAACCTGCATATAAGTGCTCAATTTTGTTCTTTAGTTTGTCATCATCATAAAAATTGATTCTTCCATGCTGTGTGACTAATATTTATAGGCAAGACTTACTTGGTGGAATGGGGGTTATTATAAAAGCTTTTGTCTGCCCAGGTAAGATAAGGCTCATGCACAAATTTACCGTGCTCTCACTGCTCTGTAGTAACTCTCCACAGAGTCTCTTTACTGGTGGGATGTTTTGCACATATAAAAGTACATACCTTGCTTAAGCTTACTGGTGTAGACTCACTTGAGAATCAATCTGCATCTAAGAAAACTATTTCACGTCAAAGTGTTTTCAGATGTGCCCAGTCTAGGTGCTAAGTTTTGCTTATTGGTGGATTATTTTGGGTTTGCATGGGAGTGACTAGAAAGAAATTTTTGGCCAAAGGTTACTTATTATAAAGATAAAATTTTGTTAACCACAAAGATACAGAAGATACAGCCTGAAAATTAGAGAATTAGGTTTATATAAAAATGTCCAATGAAATAAAAGGTAAAATATAATGTAATTTACTAAGGTAGCAACAGAGAAAAATACGGAGGGAATAAAAGCGAGACATGAAGGAATTCTGGCCAAAAAAGGCTTTTATTTTATGGATGCAATCACCTTACACAAATAAATGTGGCTTCCTAGGCAGGGGTCAGTCTTCATTCATGCCACCATCACAGAGGTGAGGAAATGATTTCCCTAGGGAAGGCAGTGCAAATGACAGCAGAAAAAAACCTGTGAAAAATCATTATAAAATGTGCAAGCACTGCACTATCTTGCACTATGATTTAACCCATTCCTGAACACTCGACAATAAGCCATGCTGCTTTGAAGAAGTCTTGCTCTCTTTTGTCTTTATGATATAAACCATACCAAAAGCCAGCAGCTAGGGTGGGCCAAAGGGATTTTTGTTCAGCCACATCTCATGACTTTGTGGTTAAATGCGAGGATTGTACAGAATCTTGATGCTGCAGGGCTGGCTGCCTTTTATTGCAGTAATTTCTTCTTCCTCTTCTTTTTTCCCTCCACCCCTGCTGTGAGCACTAGTGGAAGAGGCAGAAAGCAGGGCAGTGTAAAAAGGCCCACTGTACTCCTTCTTCTGGAGACGTGTTAGCTCTCCAGTGAGTATTCCGGAGCTCGCTGTTTCAAAGTCAGGCTTCTCTGTGGCATGCTGAGTGCTCTTATCCACTACCCAGGACATGCCTTGAGTCAGCTGGAATGCAAAATATGCTTGTTGGGAGTTGCAAGAAGACTGTGTCAACATTGCAGGGTTTATCATTTAGCTCGCCAGTTAATGTTCTTTTGTAGAAATTCTTCAGCTGTCTTCTACTATGATTTGGCGCTGATTGCTGGGAAGATAATTATTTGAGTGCCGATGCTCTGTGCTAGGCTGATAGCACATGTCACAAGACACAGGTTCAAAGCCTCTTAGATGTGAGTCTTTTACTGGACTGCCTGAACCTCTAGAGGATGATGGTGCTGTGATTTCATGTTCAGGTTTGAAGAGATTTGCTTTCCTCTCGTATTATTCCTGTCTGCTTATTGCCTGTCCTCATAATTCTATCTGGCACTTGATTGAGGTGGAAGAAGATGAGCAGCCAGATGTTGCATGCCTTGACGGCTATTTAAAACCTCAGTCACATTTTAAGCCCTCCTGCACTCATTTTACACAATAAAAATTCACCACAGATGGCGTGATGGGAATCTGGTCCCTGAGGTTTTTATGCTGGTGGGGTGATTCAGGAAAGTATGAAGCCCCTGTGACAGCCTTTGTAGATAGAGGAACCTTTGAGTACTTGTTACAAGGGTGGGGTTGTCCCCACCAGTGGCCATGCCCACTGGAGAGGTCTCCTGGATAAGCATTTCCTTACCTTGCCCCTCCTCGCCTTTCCCCTGTGTCCTCCTGTGTGGTGGTGTATGACCTCCTGTGTGGTGGTGTGGGGCTTGGTGAGAAGACAGAGATGCAGTTTTTAGGGGCACAGTTGGGGAGCAGGTCTGCAGAACTGCCCCTTTAGGGTTGTGTGGTGGTTGGACAGCTGAAAGCTCCACCTTGAAGGCTCCTGCCTTAGAAGTGTTGCCATTAACTAGCGCTGCCTCGTGTTAAGGTTATGTATGTACTCTCATAAGCATTATGGCCCCTGTGCCCCAGTTTTCAAGGTGCTGAATATGCTCAGGTAACCCATTCATTCTCACAAGTCATGGGACATGTTTTCTCACACTTTTCCAACCTGTATTTGCACCTGTCAGAAGATCTGAATTGTGATATGGCATTTGGGAAAATGCTATTTGCAGAGCGGAAGTTATTTACCCAGCACTGGAATATTTTGCTTGACTGAGGCAGTCTTTGATCTTTTGTTCTGGGGCTTTAAGAGTCGCACATCCAGTCTCCAGCAGATTGGTAGCCGGAGCCTTTTGAAGGTAATCTCCTTTAAAAGCCAAGTTACTTTGGCTACCTCTAGGTCTGAAGATTTCTCGTTTATAAATTACATGATTTTCTGGGAAGTGGATTCACATTTTAATCTCCATTTGAGCATCCACCTTGCAAATCCATTTAAGCAGCTTGAATTATTTGGCAAGGCAGTGGAACCCCAAAGTGTGAGTTAGCTTTCCCAAGGAAGATTTCTCACTCATGCAAATTTGGGTTTCAAATACTGCCAGCAGAAAAGCAGAACAAAGAGGAAGGAACTCAACCACCTAAACAGGGATTTCTCATTACACCTGGTTGTCTTTGTTTTTCAAATTGTGGATGAACCACCAAATGAATGCACAGAGACACTTCCACACCTGTAGTCACCTATTGTATAATGAATATACCATAATTCATTTAAAAAGATGAAAATAGTGGAAGGCCCTAGGCAGCCAATTAAAAATTTTTCCTAAGTTCAGATAATGCCTCAAGATCTATTTTTATACCTGCTGACAAATTAAGTCTATACTTTTTTCCTTCCTGAATATAATTCTTGCACAGTTAAGCACAGAGTAACTTGCCATTGCTTTTCTCTGATGTTTTACTGTTTCATGAGTTAAAATACAGCAATTCACAAAGAAATGGACCAACAAGACAGGTAGCCAGGTAGATCCATTATTCTTCTGCAGTCAGATGCCTCATGAATCACTGCCCTTGCAACAATTTTAATTAACTTAATATATTTCCCATCAGGAATTTAAAACAAACAACTGTCGCAGAGGGAGTTACTGACTTTGTGCACCTCTCACAAACTGCAATATGCATACAGGAGATGGAAGAGTTTAGAGAAACTGCTTTAAGAAGTGTTGTGTCTCTAGGGCTGCCTCTTTCACAGCTCCCTTTCTACCTCCAGCTCCTGCTTATGCAGCGTTACTAATTTACCTTGACAATTGACACTCGTCGTGTTTCCAGCAACAAAATCTGTAGTGACACAGTGACTTAGCGTTTCTGTGTTTGCTGGGAGAGCAGAGGGAATTGTGCCGTGTGCTGCTGCCTGACCCTCATTATGTATTGCATCTGTTCTGGCTGGGTGCTGCAAGAAGTGCTAATTCCTCTCTTGCCATCTGCCTGAAATTGTCATAGTCCTCCAAAGCCGCAGACGCACTTTGTGTTGTTCCATACAATTTGTGCATTCAGTTAGGACTCTGAGAATCTTTTGGGTCGCGTGTCCTGACTGTAAGGTAGAAGGTAATGCAAGAGGGTGTGCAGCCTCTCATGTGCCCTCTGGGTAGCTGGGTGCCAAGGCCTTCTGATGTCTCTTGGGTGGGAGGGAGGCTCTGGCTCTGTGCTGTGCACGGCATGGGATCCTGCTCATGGAGGGGCACAGAGGGACAGCACATGCTGGAGTCCTGAAGCCATCCCATATCACCTGGCAGCTCAGCAACACCACCAGTCCTGTCCTGCCACCTTTGCACTTTTTTTAATAAACTCCGGGACAGGAACCTGGCCTTTTATCTCTGCTCTGGGTGATTGTCCCAGGGCTTAGGCTTGAGGAAAGGATGAGAGAAGGAGGAGGAGAAATCCCTGTGCTTCAAAATTCAGCTTTAATTACTGCCTGTCCCCTGCATGGCTTCCACCCCCATGGCTGGCATGGACTTCAAACAAGGGCAATGGGTGAAGCTTCCAAAGTTAAATCTACATTGCCAGTAAATGGGAAGCCCCGGTGAGAGCAGCTCCCACGCTGACGGCAGTGGAGGGGTATATGAGCAAGCAGTCCATCCATCCATCCATCTGTCCATCCATCCATCCGTCCATCTGTCCATCCATCCTTGCTGTCACCATCACTGCCTTTGGGAAGTCACTGCTTCTAGCCCAGCCTTTCAGCGAAGGCACCGTGGAGAAACGGCCAGCAGCAAACAGAGAGTATTTTTGTTTTACATCATCTCAGGAGAATCTCCTTCAGCACTGGACACCACTGCAGGACCAGGCTGTCAGCAGCTCGATGGGACACAGACACGGCACAGGGTGGCCTGATCTCCCTTAGTCTGTCCCGGGAGAAACCCCATTTATCTTCTCTCTAGCCTGCTCAGACACACAGGGTCTGACCTTACCTGGCACCTGTTTATCTTGGCAGCTGCCACCAGCGTGGGAGTGCCCCGAGGCCACAGCACCTGGGCAAAGGGTGGGGGAAAGGCAATGCTGCAGAAAGTGACTGTAAACCTTTATTTGGACACTGTCTCTGACTTGGGAAATCCCTGAGCTACAAACTCTTGTTACAGGATAAGGCTATGTTTTCTGCACAAATATCTCAGTATGTTTTGTCTGGAGTCATACTAGTCTGCCAGCATTCTCCTATGGCCCATCTCACGGGGTCCTGGGATGAATGATCTTCCCATTCCAGCTTGGCCGGGGATAGCAATCTGCTCTGCACCTGGCATTTCCCAGCAAAGCAAATAATAGCTAATGAGCCCACTGCTGACATTAAATATTTCAGAAGGTATTTAAAAAAATAATTATATTTGTTTATAATTATATATATAAAAAACTTATAATTCTGTTTGCTTCCAGAGGAAATAAAGCTGTGAAAGCAACTGCACAGACTTCATATAGGGACCTGTGAGGGAATGAATTTGTAGGCTACAAATTTGTAGATGGCTTTTTATTGCTTTTATCAGTTAGGTTACAAATAAAAGCTTTGGCATGGGTAAATGCAATCATGCATGTGTAAAATCAGTGAGAAAATTCTCAAAAATCCAATAATGGACAAATTCATTAGGTCACATGTATGTATTGAATGACCTAATTTCGAAAAGATAAACAGACACATGAGCTTATCTGGGTTTTTCCTGATGGGGAATGGGTGGGAGGTGTTAGGGTGTGCTCTTCTGAAGGATGCAAGGGAGAGAGGTGTCGTCCATGGGCAGTGGCTCCCTGCCACCAGGACTGTGTTATTTACTGTCACAGGGACCACTGGGCATGGAGAGAGGCATGGATAGCCCTCTGTGGAGCATGCTGGCGTGGACACCTCCTGGCACAGCCCGGCAGAGCTGCTGCCATTGCCCCTGCCAAGTTGTCCAGCTGAACATCAGGAGGCTTTTCCCCCTCCCCTCTGGGAATAATTAAGATTTTTCCTAAAGCAGGCCTGGTGAGGAAGTGCATTTTCCACAGGTCATTTGGAAACATTTGCTAATGACCTCCTTGGTTCCAGTGCTGAATGCTAATTTACATTATGAATTTCACTCGATGGCTGTGCTTTCTGCCAGAAATGCTGACTCAAGATGCCATGAGGTGAAGCCATTGGAGCTAGCAGAGATATTTAGTAAATCTGCTAAAGGCTGCACAAATCAGGAAAGAAAGGGATAAAAATTCTGATTAGAAGTGACATCATTTTACTTAATGTAATTTTTTTAATGCTTTTAAGGACGGCATCACACTGAAGCTTCACACAGTATCTGCATCTTAAAACCATGCTGTTAAAAAAACCTTGCATATAATATCCAGATCTAATCTTACCCTGCCAGCTAGCAAGTTTCCAGGAAAAGGAGTGGGGATCTGTAATTTAATAGCATTCAGTATAGCGTGCAACTGATGCCAAGAGAAGAAAATGTAGAATTAGCTGTACTGACTTTGAAGGGCCTGAAACAAAGGGGGAATATGCATGAATAGCTGGAGATTCCTCAGATAATAGTAATGTCATAAATTTAGAATATTATAACATACTTTGTAAAGCTAAGTAATTTCATATTCCAAGTAGAGAGCAAATATAAAGAGCTTTCCTAAAGCGTGCTGTAGATTAATGAATTTCAAACAGGAACATCAAAGTAAATCTAACAATAACACTGCCACAAATAAAAAATATGATGGGAAGCAGTTAAAATATAAAGACAAAGGGCCAATTTTTTCTCTCATTATCGTGGTGTAAATCCAGCGTAACTTCGTAAATCTCCTCTGCGACTCTGGGTCTAGAGATGGGAGTGACAAAGAACAGAATTTGATTCATGCTTACATTAAAAGAGTATAGAGCTATGAAAGAAAAAAGCCTGAGGGTTTTTAGGAGATGAGAGATCTTGAAAGCAGGGAGAGGAATGCTCTGGAGGAAATGCTCGGAAAGGCAGAGATGTCTTTTGCTACAGTGTGGTGTTATCCCAGCTGTAGGATTCCCATCCACATCCCTGCAAATGCTGTTCTGCAAAGCACAGAAGTTGCTCCAGAAACCCAGTGGATCAAAAGGGACCTGAAGAGATAGACAACTTGTGTGGGGCTTGGAAACATATGGAGTTGGGGGAGATGGAAAGCACCCTTATGAACACGGCTTTGCTCCTAGAGAAGGAAGAGGAGAGACCCCCAAGATAGCTGTCCCCTGGGTCATCTCTGTGCGTGCTGCTGATGCCAGTGTGCAGAGCTGGAGGTGGAGGGGGCTCGGGCTGGCTGTGGTGCAAAGCCATGTGGGGCAGCTGTGGTGCACAGCCCCTCTGCCTGGGGCAGCCCCACGGGTGGCAGAACTGCAGCCACATTGGGGGCGAGTGCAGAGACCTCCAGGCTGGGACTTAGACGCCAAAGGAAGCAGACAGGGGAGGTTACCCTGCCTGGTAACCCTACCCATCGGGACCAAGGCACCTTCTGTTTCCAGCGTCAACCACTTTGAACCAGCTGCAGCTTTACCCTGAGGTGGCTGAGCAAATGGATGATGTCCCTCTGCTACAGGGCTGATTTGAGGGGAATCACTGGGTCATGTGCCACCACTGCTGCCTCCAAGACTCCTACCTCTCCCCAGGCAGTGAAAGGAAATGAAGGAGGTGGCTTTTGCATCCCCAGAGTCATCAGTAATGCGTGAGACACCTGAACATTTCAGCTGAAATGAATACATATGCACATGCATCCACTTACTGGGGTGACTTAGCAAATGCGTTCAGACAGTAAGATACTGAAGCCTGCACACAATGAGCCTAACTAAATATTTTTGCTGGAAGCTGTTCAATTGTTACCATCAGGGAAAACACGGTTAAGGTTGACATGTCCTCTCCCTTCTGTTAGCTTTATTCTCCCTTCTAGTGCCTCTGCCATAACAAGCACATATACACATACATGAAAAAGAAGGCTGGGTAATGATGGGACTTGGCATGACATGCTATTTGGGTTCTGCAGCAACCTACTGAAGTGCCACTTGCCAGGTTGCTATTCAACCTGAAGAGATCAGGCAGTCAGTGTATCATGTAGCAAAGGATTGCTAAAAAATAGAGAGGACTTGTGTCAAACTTGGAGGAAGTATTGATTGAAGCCAGAAGCGGAGTTAGTGCTTCCTTCAGTGTTTCTAATCTGTCTAAATGACCCGCACAAAGAAGCCAGCTGCAGACTTCTTATGTTTGCTCTTACCTGTAAGTGAAGAGCAGGCAGCAAAAAAAAATCAAAGGGATGTCAGATGTGCTGTGAAACTGGGTCACTGCACAGCAAATGGAATTTTATGTGAAAATATAAAGAAAATGGTGGGTAAAAACATGAAATACATGAAGCTAATGAGAACAGCTCACAAAGCAAAGCCTTTGGAGCAGCAGTTGCCTGGTTCACCAAAAGAACTGAACATTTGAGACATCAGTTTCCAGGAAATAAATCAAAACATGAGATGCTGCTAAGATATCTGGCTACAGCAGTGGACTCTTCAGTGCAGGAGCATTGTTTTCATTATATGGGCTATGGTCAGGGAGCGGATAAGCAGGATATGGCACCTGCTCGGATTTCCTTGGATTTCCTCATTTTCAGCTGTTCTAGCCAGTCTTCTGAAGGTGAAGAAAACTGAATTTAGTCCTTTTTCTGGGGAGAGCTGCAGAAGCTTGTGTCCATTAAGGCAAGAGGAAAGGACCCTGTGAGGCCTTGGGAGAAATCCCATTACAAAGGCAGTGGGGAATTTTAGAACATCCGTTTTAAAAGTTCAGGTAATATCCAGTGTAGCACTTTATCAAACAAAGAGCTCCTTGTTAAAAGCTGTCAGCTGCTCCAGGGGACTGGGAGGAGGAAATGGCAGATCTAGAGCAGGTGGATTTCCCTGGCACACAGTGGGAGGTTTGGGGATGCTTCATGCACTCCCTGATATGAATAGGCAGTTGCAGGTCAAGAACTTCTTTGGGATTTGACTGAGGAATGTCGGATGGAAAACTGGGGAAATTAATTTTAAATGGAAAACTGTGAAAACTTATTTTTTCTCCTTCTTATTTCCAGATCATGGCATTTAAGTTCAGGAGTAACTCCAGGACATTTCTTCCAAGTGGGTGGGACACTGCATGCCAAGTTTCAGCAGTAATGGGGCGGATGAGTTGGGAACACACCTGCACATTTCTCTTCTTTAGACCAGTGCCAGAGGACTTCTGGGGTGTAGTGTTGGGCTAGAGGGTGGCAAGGGTGGTAAAAGTAAGAATCTGCATGACCTAAAGTGGTAGTTGCCCCCAGCAGGTAGGGAATGGAAGAAGAGGTGGTGTGTACCGGGTGTCTTCACCACAAAACTAGGTCTCTGTGCACATACAAACAGAGTAAAACGCATTTTCAGCTGGCATTCCAAGCTAAAGCCATTGAGGTAGAAACACACCGGTGTTACTTGGTAAATCATAAGCTGCCTTCTTGGAGGAAATAGAGCATTAAATAGAAAAGCTAAGTGAACTCTGATGAACCAAATGGCCTAGGCTTGTTCCATCATTTTTTATTAATTGCACCAGGTGGCTCATTTTGTGTCTCTGAGAGTAGATCTAAATGTTCTGCTCTTTCTCCGAATTGTCGATGGGCTCTGATTACTGGAAGCCTAAAGTGATGGTGACGAACTATCCTCACCATGTCTTCTCTGGTAGAGAGGTTTAGAAGGAGAAGAAGGACCACCACAGGGATACAGAATATGCAGAAGCTGCCAGAATGATGTACAAATGGAGGCTCGAGGGGACACGGGGTTTACTGCCCCTCAGGAACAGAGTGAGGCTGGTGGGGTGAAAACCAGTTCTGATAAACCACTGTGCCAGAAATTGCTGCTGGCTTTTTCTGTATTGCTTCCTCCTGAGGGCAAGATGGCTTTCAGATAGATTCTTACCCAGATACGGGGGTAAGTGGGTGGCGGACAGACAGCAAATGCCCTTCTGCAGCAAACCTGAGCTCAGAACTCCCCTTGTCTTTATTTTAAAAGAGGCTTTTTGGCATCAACTGTAGGTGAACAAGTTCTTCAGCCTTCAGCTTGTTTGTTGCACTCACCTCAGATGCTGCTGAGCCACCACAACGATGACAGTTCGTCCTTTAGATGGAGGATGTCAGTTGCCAATGCAGAGTATTGATTTCTGCTGATTGCTAATGAGTAGGTGGAACTGTAACTTTGCGTGGAGAAATTGAGCTGATTCAGGCAATTGGAAGTGTTACTCAAGCCAGTGGAAATTTCCTAGCTAGCATTTAGCTGTGGGCTTCTTTGGTACAGGCAATTCCCTAGGGAAAATGTCTCACCCTCTCTTTGCCTTGGTCTCTGAAGCAGGTTTGCGTGAGACTGGTACCTCACCCTAGCCTAGGGCAGGGAATTCAAAGGAGGGGATCAGCCCTCACATCAGAATATGAAACTACGTGACATATTCATATTTTTAAAGCAACTGCTTCTGATCTGTTGGAAGTTCATCTGCCTTCAGAGTAGTATTTACATGGATAATGCAGTGCACCTCTAAGGGTAGGCAAGCAGACACCTCCCATTCAACCTGATTTTCATGGATATTATTTCTGCACCAACAGTTAGATTTAAATCCCAGCTCCTGATCTGTGTGAAGTAATTTCTGGCTGGTCTTGAAAATGCCTTTTCACCCTTTGTTGGAACAGAACTCAACAGTACCAAAAAAAAAAAAAAGGAAAAAAAGAAAAAAAAAGACTGCTTAATGCAAGATGCAAGCAGGACAAGAAATCCCTCTATATGAGTTCTAAGCAGTGGATCCTCTGTCATCCCTTGAGATTTAGTCAGCTAAATTCTGATATTTTGATGTATCTCCTGTGTGCTTTGATATATTTTTCTCCCTGTCAGCAAGTCACATCTTAAGCAATACAGATTCTTTGCAATTAACCAGCATTTTGAAGAGTCAGTTTCCCCCCTCCTTCCCTCTCTGCAGTCTTCATCTGGTATTATGCTTGCAAAGTCAGTGGCAACTGGAAAACTAATCCTGTTAACCTCACTGTAGGATTTCTGAATTAACTTTCTAAAAGGGAGAAGAATCTTACTTCTTACTGCATGTTGAGACTTCAGAATTACTCCCTTCCCTTGAGCCATACTGCTTTCATATCCCACAAATGGATGCTGTATAAAACTTAAGACAGGTATTCATGTTAACAACATTAGTCAAAAATCATATTAGGATGTCAGTATGGTCATGTGGGATAAGACTCCAGCTGGATAGTGCTCCAGCTGATCAGGATCCACCTTCATCTGCTCTAAAAGAACTTTTAAATTGGTTATCTGTGCAACCTGTTCTCGTGGGAGGTGTCCCTGCCCACGACAGTGGGGCTTGGGACCAGATGATCTTTAAGGGCCATTCCAACCTCTTAACTTTCTATGATGCTATGATAACCATCAAATTTTTCTCCTCTTCAACCTGATAACAACAATGAAGGGTGATCTGGCACCAAATTGATTCTTCAGTTCTCTTCTGAAGGGGTGGACAGCTCAAAAAGGTGTCCTCTGTTTAGTCTAGGGATTTTTCCACACAGCTATGTTTTTCTGTGTCTTGTGTGGAAAAAAATTAAGTTACACAAGAAAGCTTGTTTGGATTAATTTAGAAATCATATCTATTTTTTATAAAGGACTTTCTTTCAGCTCATTTTGTGGCTTGGTTTACTAAGTTTTAAGGAGGTAAGACGACTTTGCCAAGAGCACACAGGGCCCTAATGTGTCAGCTTTGATGAGCTCTCTGGTCCTGGTGGGTGTAGAGGTGTTATGGATGCTTCAGGCTGTGAAAGAGCAGCTGAGCTGCCTCTCTGTGCTGAGAAGGCAGGGTTGCCTGTAGAAAAACTCTGTCTCAACATGCTGCAGATTTGTCTTTTGTTTTATCCAAAGGTGAGAAATATTTATGAGTCACGTGGCTCATAACATGGCAGATGCGTAGCCAAGGGATGCGTGACCTGGTGCTGGTGAGGAGTCCTTGCAGCAAGCACGTTGTTGCTGGACTGAGCTCTGTGTCTGCAGCATCGTATCTGTGGCAGGAGCAAAGGAATGCAAGGTGGCTTGTAAATAAATTACATCATTTGGATGGTATGAAAGCTGGCTGAAAATGTTTTGTGTTCCTTTCCTGGAGGCTCCTAGATGTGCAGGATAGCTGTCCAGGGGCCTAGTTGTTGTTGTTATTGTTGCTGCAGGGCCTTAAGTTTGCTGATAACATATGTTAAGTTCGACTTACAAGGAGATGCACCAAAGGGGGTTGGCAGTGTGAAACTGTAATTAAGCCTCCACAGAATTTGGGCTTTTGGGGCATGTAAGTTAACACACGGAAAACTTGCTTTGACTTTCATGGAAAAATACCTATGGTGAACAAAGAAAAGCTTGTAATTGGTTCATCAGAAACTTCTGCATTGTGGAGCTTCTTAGGTTTATTTATGTGTTTTGAAATCAAGGGTTTACCGGGTGAGATGGGCTTCCCAGGCAGTGACAGCATTCAGCATTCATGAAGAAGACATCTTTGCTCTTGAACATCTTCCATACCTAAATACCATTCCTCTCTTATATGAAGGACAAGGGGGGCCTGGATCACCAAATCCAGCCTTCCAACATCACAAGCAGCCATATGGTGTGATGGCACTGGCACCAGTGGAACCTGTTCTCTTACCATTCCTCCAGCATTCCTTGGCAGCACTTGTTCCTCAGCATGGCACAGGAAGGGAAAGCACCCACCATGCAGAGAGCTTTCTGGGGCAGGACAGCTGCTCACTGGGACCCAGAGGCCTCCCTGCTACCCTCTCCAGCCCACCTACCCTGCCAGCTAGTGCAGGAGTCTGGGGCAGAGCCCTGGAACATGGTAACCACTCATAGCCGGAGGAGGAAAAGAGTTTAAACTGCTGAATCACACCAAATGCTCCAATTTATGTGCAAGGGAGATGTGGGGAAAGAGCTTGCTTTTGCCATCAGATATGCCATCTGCCCTTAATAACCTATGATCAACTCATTTTTTATCCTCTTCTGTATGTAGCGTGGCGCTGGGAAACTATCACGGATCTGATGTTAATACACAGATAGTCAGCAACCTAGTTAATCACAGCATTCAGATGGCTCTGAGCCTGCCTTGCTGTTTGACAGAGATAAATTAGGGCATGAGAGTGATACAAAACAATATTTTAACATTATTAAAACCTGATCCCACATTTCAGAAGTTATTCTACCAATTACAATTCCAATAGAAGGTGGAAGTCTGTTTTCTATTCTTTGTATAAAATATGCATGCATACGTGTATGAGTAATTGACACTGCTGGCAGTTTTTCTATTAATAAAGCTACTGTGTATCAATAGAAGTGATTAATAGCTGCTTTGTCCCCAAATTACATTAGATCATTCAGTGCAGGGCATATAGATCCTTCCCCTGTATCTCCAGGAAAGCAAAACAGCCTGGTCTCTTTAAAAGAGGATGCAGCAGTTCAGGGGGATGCAGCTTGTGGGGCTGCTGGGCACCTGCACCTACAGGAGAGGTTGCAGCAGATCTTGTGTCTGCAGCTCTGTCATCAGTGTCTTTGCAAGCGTCCCTGCAAAGTTTCCTGGGAAAGGCCTCTGTCATTGTGGCATTTGATACCCAACTCTTGTGGCAGAATGAGCTTGTAGAGAAGCTTATTGCAGTTGCACTTTTTAAGGAAAACCGCTGCTACATGACTGGCTCAGTCAAAGTCCCCTGCACAACCCTTTGCAAACTGCTTTGGCCAGAGGGTTTGTGACAAAGCTCACAAAAGGAAACTCTTTTCATGACCCTTTTATGCACTGATGATGTATGCTTTAGTAAAGAAATCTTCAGGGAGATCTTTGGTTTCTTTCAATGGCAACCATGCTAAATGTTGATATTTTGGACATTCAGAAAGGGTTCCTCACTGCAAGTAATTCAGCATTCAACCCAGCACAAAACCAGTGTATCTTCAAAGTCCCACAAACACACCTAAAATTCCAAACACGTGGCCAAGACCCAGATAGACATCAGGTAAGAACTATTTAATGTCTTTATTGCATTTAGGCTTCGAGCTGGCCTTCTGTGTGACATGAGTTGCCTGAAGAGTGTGTGGGAATTCAAAGGATGCAACTGCATATCTGTATTAAATTGTTTTCTTATCAGGGTGCCAGTACAAAAGCTACCGTATCTCAACATACTGAATTCTTTACTTTCCTGATTCTCAAAGCATTTGCTCTGAGAAGGGCTTGACTGTGTCAGCAGAGTTGGTGGAAGGTATTGTGGTCTAATCCCATTGGATGAAGGGACTTGCTTCTTCCTTGACTAAGAGGCAAGGGGGCCTAGTTGTGAAAGAGCTTTTATGAGCTTTTGGATGATGCTGGGATGAATTAGCTTTTGCCTTTCATAGCATACACTTTGTCATGCAGTTGTGAAGAGAATTGTGTATCTGAAAGAACCACTAGTTTGAAAGATAAAGCTCTTCTGGGCAGGAGCCAGGGGCACTGGCAGAGTCACTTTCACAACAGTACTCTCCTGCCTTCTCATCTCCATGGCCCATCAGCCAGAAAGAAAAGCTGGTCCCAGGCACAGCATGTGTTTACTTTTGTACCTGCTCATGGCATTCAGGTACCTTGTTTTGTTCCCTGAGAACCATGATATTCTGGTGCACCCCAGGGCATTGCTATGGAGGGAAGAGCATGTGCAGAGCTGGCTGGAGTGTGAGAGGTTGCTTGGGACCTACGGTACCTTGTTATTTAATCCACACCCCAGGTAACCGTTATAAACCCCGAGCTGTCTTCTCAGCCTGGCAAGCATCAGGCCTTTTTTACTGCAGCACTGGATTTCAAAGCATTTAAAAATACCTAAGCATAAACTCATGACCTCTGAGAGGTTTTTTTTAAGCTTACTACATTGCAGTTTTGGGAGTTGGCCCAGAAGTCTCTCCAAGGCAAGACCAGAATAGCATCCTTATAAACATCTGCATTGGAAGAGATTATAAGGATTAATGAATGCTCATAGCTCTCCTTAGGTAGACACTGACTTGCAAACCAGAACCAAACCACAGTTTTTAAAGTGAGTAATTCTGAAAACTTAATGTTACCTTCCAAACAGCATCCCCTCCAGTGCTGTTGTTCATTAGTTGATAATCTCCTGTAAAGCTTTATGCTTGGGAACACTTGTCTGTGAGAGCCCAAACCACAGTCCTTCCTAGTTTTAATAGCAGCTGTGCCATCGATGTCAGCTGGCTTTGGGTCAGGCCCTAAATGCATATAATATTGAATTATGTGGCAACTGTGCATTTTCCATTGAACTCAGCAACAACAAAGCAGTCTCCCACTGCGTTTTCTGTGCAGAAAAGTGGGCTCCACAGAAAATTAAGTGAGGAAAAGCCTCCCAACACTATTTGTGTAATTGTTGGCCACCACTGCTGCTACTTTCATTATAGGAAATGTTTCCTTAAAATTGCTATGCTGCTGGTGTCGCCCATTCTCCGGTCACTGCCTGACAGTATTAATAAGGCAGTGACAAAGTTGTGTCAGAAAGTTCCAGCTCTGACTTTATTTACCCTTGAGGGCAGATACAATCTCTAGCTTTGAATCCTATTGTGGCAAACCATGGCTACAGTGGCAGGCTGATGAGATAGAGAAACCCACACTTCCTTGACTGGGAGCATTATTAATAATGTTTCTGAGGATTGTTCAGTTATTTTCTAGTTTTTCCTTAAATGTAAGGCCACCTGCTCTCTGTATTTAATATAAATGCTCTGCTTGGGATGTCTTTCATAGTGTGGAAGAGATTGCTGTAAGCGATTGGAAGGGGTTACTTACTTTTATCTCTGGACCCAAACAAAGCCTGTCACTCCAAGGTTCACAGGCCAGGAATGCAGCAGATTTGTTACCTAAGGTCACCCCAACATGTGGCAGGGAATGCTGACTCTGCTTCACTTTTGACGTGAGTGGAAGCCGCTTGCATCAAACTGCAACAATGGATGCTGGGACCTTGGTGGGGCCACAGCAGCCCACTGCTGGACAATGATGCTTTTGACAAACCGGCAGCAAGGCACTTGTTTCCAGCAACAGCAGCCCCCACAAAACTGGATAATGAGATTTTTTCCATGCAGTCCCCACAAGAGATTTGTTTGCTCAGGAAACAAAGATGCCTAGCAGGACTTTTAAGTCTATAAATGAGACTGTGTCTCCCCTCCTCATATTTACACCATGGCTAGCCCTGTCATCTTTGATAGCAACACCAAAAGGACTGTTTGCTTAGAAAACAAGCCCTCATTATTCAGGAAATTACCATTGAAGTTTATTTTATTAAATTTCTTCTGTTTGGCTGCCCATGGTGTGGGAGCACTGAAACACATACAAAGCAGAAAGACTGCTGAAGTCTAAATCAGACTTTAATAAGGGAATGTCATGTTTCATTTAAAAGATTCTCCTCACCTTCCTTTCTGTGCCATCAAGTGAAAATAAAAGTAGGGCTATAACTACATCACTGCCTCCACTCCACATTAACTGTGAGATCTCTCACATTCCTTTCCACACCTCTTCCACTCTTCCCTAGCTTTGCTGCTTGCTTAGCAGGCTGTCAGGATCCCGGCACTCTCTCAAATAAGCAGATGACTAGCTGTGGTCCTTGCTCATTATGGGGTGACAAGCTCAAGGAATATATACCTACAACATGGAAAGTTTCGTGCCTCAGGGTGTCAGCCTGAAGTGGTTGCGTGGAAAATGAGGTGGCCTGAGCTTCACCACTCTCTCTGGAGCATGAAATTGGACAGAGACTGACTCTGACAGATGCTCACCGTCTTTGGGATCTTATTGCTGCTCTCAGATCCACCCTGTCACATTGCTGCATTATGCTCTTACAAACTACTTTAAAGTCTTGCTTCTCCTTAGAGTCTTGACAAACATTTTGGCCCAAATCCTTCTTTTTATTACCCCTAAGCCTTTCCTTTTTTTCATTCTTGTATCCTAAACCCTTTCTTCCTGACTCTTCATTTTTTGTTTCTTGGCAGTTTTTCCACATACATTCTTTCCCATACTTCTTAATTCCTTTTTCCTTTATATCTTCCTTGGGATCAAGCCGGTTGATCCTCAGAGATTTACAGGCCATTGGTTTCCTTGGCCTTCCCTGGATTCCAGTTTTGGTCCAAACCAAACTTTATGGAACCCCCATTGGGCTCCCAGGGCTTCAGAGGGGCTCCGTGCACCCATTGGCATGAGTTTGGGTAACGGGGACCCAAGACTATAGTTTCTTCAGGCAGGCATTTTTTGTCTCTAAATTCGTGTGCCTGCTAAATCCCTGGACCCCAGGCTAAATGGTGTTGTGTGGTTGCACTGGTGATACTTGGGACCTCTAGAGCAGGTTTATTTTTTGAGAAGGCTTATTTTTGGAGCTGTGAAAAACAGAGCAGTGGGGACAACCAGCGGCTCAGAGCTTCAGCTCCGTCCCTACCCCTCTCTCATTAGTGGATTGCAATTATATTTGGTCTTTAGGAGGCTGTACAGTCATTACTAGAATTAAACACTGATCCTGAAGTTAGTAACAGTGTATGGTTAGATGGTAATATATAATTGTAAACCTGAAATGAAACTCCTTTGTCAGTGAGTTTAGTCTTCTCTTACCACAGGTCATCACATCATACACAACTTTACCTAAAAGGTAGATGTTTTCTTTTGAGATAGCAGATTGCCTTCTTAAATCAGGAAATTACATGACTGAGAATGTTGCATTCATGACAGGATTTTGCCTTTTGAACATGAAGCTGTGGTTATAAAGGATCTCTCATCCCAGAGACATTACTGCTACCTCCAAGAGTAGTGAGCCCACCTTCTTCTTTGCCTCAGCTGGCTCATTCTTGGCACCTCTGTTGGGCAGCATAAGCTTTCGTAGACTTGCATTGCTAGGCATCCTAGGTATGCCATGCAGCTGGAAGATAACTTGGACAGAAAAAAAAAAACATGGAAAAGGAAGAATATTATCTGACTTGATGAGATGAGTCCCACCATGCAGCAAGATGAACTCTAGAGCCAGAACCTTGACACAGCTGGAAAGAAGAGCCAGGAGGGTTCCAGAATATCTTTTCTGAGGAGTCTGGATTTATGCCAGGTTAAAGTGACTCTTTGCTGCAGTCTTAAAATTGCTTCTTTCGCTTGCCTTCACAAGAGACAAGAATGAACCAGCTGCACTTCACTATGCTTTATTTGATGAAACCTTTTTCAAGCTTTTCATAAAAGTAGGCAGCATTGTTCTGAGTAAAAGAGAAGCACAGTTTAATGGGCAAAATAAAGGCTGAGCACTTGATAGTTAAAGTGACAGCTATTGGTGTGGGCAGGCACTCGCTGGATGCTGCACATTTGTCTTTGGCCCAGGATAGGAGTGCAGAGGTTATGTTACACAACTGGTTGTTCTCTGAAGTTCTCTGATTATAAAGATCTCTTCATATGGAATAGCTGGAAAATCACTGGAATATCACTGTAACAAGAAGCCATATTCAGCTTAAACTGCTTTAAGCTAGTACATTCAGCAATTTGCCATGCTCCAGCTTTTAATAAACACTTACCAGAAATAGTTCATGGTAATTTTTCATCAGATACATGCAAACATTCAGTAGCAGCATTCAATGGAAATTTCAGAAGCTTTACCACTAAAGCCTCTCAGTGGGTCTGAATTCATCTGTAGGTGGACTTATCAAAAGTAAACTGCTATTGGCATCTAAATATAAAAGATTCAGTTTGTAACTCATCACAGTCCTTTGTAAAGCCAGATGAATGGGAATGATTTTAAAGGCTTTAAACATCTTTTTATTCCTTATCTTGTTTATTAATATTATCTGTAGCAAGATGCTCAAGCAAAGCACAGGATTAATCTGACCAATTTATCACTTACTGCTATGATGTTAATTTATTGTATGTGGAAGTTCATGGATGTGCCAAACAACATATTATTTAGTGAATATAAACTCCATTATTAGTCTCCTGGTGTGCACAGCCAAAGGGCTGATCTTCAGGAAACAGAATAAACCAACAAAAACCACTGCTTCATCATCATGAAGTATATAGCAGCTAATGCAGCTTCGTAATAATAGACCATCCTGACAATCCTTGAAATGGAATGATCCCCTTAAGGACTGACATCTGTTATGATTATTTGTACCTAAGTGAAAGCACATATTGGACCCGCCATACTTAAAAGGATGAAATCAAAGTTCAGTCTAGAAGTTACTTGCCAATCCAAGGTTTCCTGGAATTAGCACAAATTATAAAATATGTTTGATCCTGCCTCAGAACAAGGTCTGGATTGTATCTTTGATACCTTCCAACCCAATATGTTGTGATTCTGTGGAGTCAGTGTAAAGATATAAAGGAGCAGATGAGCATTTCACCTGGCAGATCAAAAGGGCAGAAAGATAAAGTGACACCAGGCAGTGCTATCAGTAGAAGAACACAAGATACAGGCAAAGGCATTTTCTGTTTCATTGTCCTTTATCTCCTGCTGGAAATTTTTCCTGCTTTGTAGTTCCCTCCTCCTCTGTATTTCACATATGCTATACTGATTTGCTGATTTGTAGTCGTGGCACTTTCATTACCCTTAACATCACCCTTGAGTGTGGCTCATGCAGGCGTCACTTTCCAAACAAACGCAGTTGTGGAAATGGAATAATGCAGTGGACAAGTGCTTATTGTCGTCTTTGAAGAGCTAAGGCTGTTGCGTGTCACCTTCATGGTTTTGAGTTATTCTTCCTTGTTTTTTACTTGTGTTCCAAGAAATGTCCTCTGCTTTTTTTCCCAGGTAATATATGAGTTTTATGCTTTTTAATTGCAAAGGCTGTATTTGTTGGTTTCTCATGGACAACAGATGGAAAGTCAAAACACATTCACCTGGTGGTGTCAAGCACAGAACTCTTCACTGCTGGATTTAAGTGTAATGCTCTTTACAGAAACAAAATGCTGCCACCAGTGCAGCTAATGCATGCAAAGAAAATCAGCTTGTAAACACAGAATTTAAAAAACTATGACACATTTTCTTTTTCTCCCTTTTTCTCTCTGTTAATGTATACCTTTTGTATTTAATGTCTTTACCACAGAATTAGTGTCCCTTGTTTTTCTCCCTCATCACATCCTTCAATAACAAATACAAGCTGTATTAGTGTAAACCCTATTTGCTGGCTTTGTAAAACAACAGCTTTTCTCATACACTGTCCCTATGTTGACAGTCCTTGGAGTGTAAAAATTCTGTTCTTCCATTTCAAAGTTTTTTTTTTCTAGCTGCTTTGTGTTGGTGCTGCAGCCCTGTGCCTGTGGCTGCAATAGGTGCTTTTGTGTCTGCTGTGGAGTTGTTAGTGCTGGTGCTTACTCTGCTGTCTCCTGTTTCTGGCGAAATCGATGGTTTCAGGTCCTCTTTGATCTACGTTAATTACAGAGGGGCATGAAAAAAATGTTAATTGTTTAGCTTCTGACTCCAGTTCTTGTCCTCAGAAATACATATCTTCTCCCATATTGACTCTGTGGATACAAACATACAGGTTTTATCCACTGATGGACCATGCCCTTGCCAGTTCCCTGCGACCAGATTTGAGCAGCAGCTTATTCTGCTCAGTCATGTGCTGACAAGTGCAAAGCCAGGCTCTTTACTTCAGAATTGCTTCCTGTTGGGTGTGAAACCTCAGCAAATAATTCTTCTTCAAAAGGAAAAGCTTGTATTGTTTTCTGGATGTTTATACCCCACTGTGTAGGTATTACTCTCTCTGTTATGGGCAATATTAATAATTGACAGAGGGCAGGAAATGCAAACAGATTTAATCTTAGCATCATATATTTATTTAACAACAATGTATTCATTTTTAATGGCATTATGGATTTTTAAGTAGGGGAAAAAATGTGCATTCTCTCACTGGGGTGTGATTGAGGTCTCACATTCCTACATGGGAGAAAAAGGTCAGACCTGACCTTGAGGCATTTAAACACAATCTTAAATGGCCATGATAGTATTGAAACCTACTAATTCTTTTAAAAGTATCTTCAAAGGGAGCTGTGATAGGGTGCAATCACAGGAATGTATTTCTTCTAGGTCTCTGAATTGCTACCTGAACACATAACAAGCAAGATAGCACCTCAGACAATCTTTATTAAGTACCCCATTCTTTGAGGGGCATGTCATAGACTGTACCGCCATTTGCTAGATTTAATGGCTTTTGGGAAACTATACTAGCAAAAACTTCCAAGCTAACTCCCAAAGCCAAACACAATGTGAGAGCCTACTATATTGTAGACTACCCTGCTATTCAGAAATAATCAACCTTGAATCTCAAAGTGCCTCAAATACATTTGGAAATACAGGCCAAAGAAAGTTTTTCTTACCAGGCTTGAACATCCCCTTCTTGGCCTAAGTGCTCTCCATCCAAAACTGTTTCACACAAGTCTTTTTCACTGGATTCAAGGAGTCCCCATCCCCATCCCATCCTCTTGGTGGCCCCAGCCTTGCACTGGTGCTGGTGTTTGTGAAACTACATAGCAAACTGACCCAGGGAACTGGTCTGGCTGAAAAAAACCGAAAACAAAACAGGGAAGGAGGAAATAAATAAGGGTCATGGGATTCCCTGCGTTTGCCCTCTGTGTGGCACACAAATCACTGGAGGTAGAGCAGAGGAATTGCCCTTTGGCTTAAATGACAATTGCTACAAGCTGTCTAACCCAGCCTCAGGGTACAGCCCTTCAATGATGGAACAGTTTCATCGGTCATCTTAGAACATAAATTCCCGGATCTGGGCTTGCTAAAATGTCCTGCAGCAGAGCTTCTGCAGTCATGGAGACCTGGTCAAACTGTGCTTGATGGCAGGTCAGCTGGAAGTCACTGTCACAGTGCTCACCAGCAGCAATTGTCTCTAAAAGGGTCACAAAGTCACATTTAACATCTTTCTAGCTGAGAAGACGCCTTACCATTATCTTCAAGATAACCCTAGAGAAGTTCAACCTTTTATCTTGAATTTTAGCTGATTTGTTCATAAAACAGATGAAAAAACATTTGCCTGCCTCCAATATGAGAGGCACAGCAAACAATGGTGGCTGGGGGCTTTCTGAGGAAACACAAATTCATTTTATCAGAATCAGATGTGAGAAGCTTTGGCTCAGGTCTTTGATCTGAATCACTTGATTTTGGGACATCAGTTGCAACCTTCTAGCCAAGAGAGAAGCTCTAACCAACCTGTCTGCTGCCTGCTGTAGAGAAGGAGTGCTTAGGGGTTTGGTCTTGGCATTTCATGATTTTTCAGCTATCAATACTGAGATAATTCTAAAGGAGGACAGGAAACAATTTTGAAATCCCAGGAATTTTTGAGGATGGGCAAACATGTTTCCAGATCATAATTCTGAGCAGCCAAAAGCTTGGGGAGGGATAGGAATTTTAAGTGCTGTGAGGGATGTAAGTGATAATAAGTGTTAACACACATACAGTGATTTTATTTTCCCCTCTTGGATTATCTTTGGCCAGGAGATATAACAAAAACCCCTACTGCATACTTTGGCATGGAAATATTTGTATGCATGTGGGCAGAAGCTGAAGTTGCCTGCAGCTGACTATGGGTGGTAGTTTGTGTTTATTTTGTGGTGGTTGTCTTAGACAAAGTTCTTTGGGGATCAGGGGCTTTCCCAGCTGGAAGTAGACTGTCAGGGCCAAGATGAGAATTATTCCACAGTGGCATGCGATACAGATGCTTCCAACTCAGCTTCACAAGGCCTGTTTCTTGCCAAGCTTTACTCCCACGAGTAAGCCTTCCTTGGACTAATTGTTTTGTTGAATTTCAAGGAAGAACATTTTCATGCAGGTGAGAGCAGGCTGAGGTGAGGTCTGGTGCTTTCTCTCTGGTTTGGCCAGACTCAGAATAGCATCATCGCTTCAGGACCTGTAAAACTGCTCTAGTGCCAGGTTGTGTTTGAGTTTAACATGCCTTCTTTCATAGCGTACTAACTCAAAGGCCTGCAGTGGGACTGAGCTTAAGGACATTACTTCAATAATGTGGCTGTAAGGGTTTCCAGATCAGAGCAGATTGTAGTCTGCTCAGCTCATGCTACAAGTAGCAGAGCTCAGGGATATGCGTACCAGTCTGGTAGATATGCATTAAACATCTCTCTCTGTTGCAAGATGGGATAAGATCGCATCTAACATCATTGCCTTGGAGGATTTGTACCCCTGAAGTTACAAAATACTCTTACTCAGCCAGGTGAGATCCCACAGAGAATCCTCACAGAGCCCAAAACCAGAAATCCAAGCCCCCTAAGCTCCCAGCCACAACTGTCTCTGCCTAAGCAGGATTGGCAGCATAACATAAAAAACAACATAAAGAACGAATGGAGGCACCTTCTGAATTAGTGGAGAGCTGTCTAACAATAGAGAACTCTCTCTAAAGTCCTGCCATTGTTCCTGAGAAGAATGATTTTGTCCAGTCCCAGTTTTGCTTAAGAAGAGATATCAAAGGAAGGAGTGAAAGAAAGACAAGCTATTATAAGCATGAACACTTTCATTTCCCTTTATCCAGAACACTGAAATCTGTAGGAATCTTGTGTATGTATCTGGCAGCAGAATTGCACCTCATCATTTGTTGCTTCTCTGTTGTGGTTTGTTGTTTTTTTTTTTTCCTCACTTTGAACTCCTTCGGTTCTTTTAAGCTCTTGAATAGATGTGGTGACACAATGGCTTTCCCTGCCCCCTGCCACTGCCATGATCCCTCTAATAATTTTGTCTCCTGAACCCCATCTGTACCCTCAGTCTGAAGTTTAAATTGGGTGTTGACTGGAGCTCTTTCAGCTGTGTTTGGTGGAATTTTACTGCTTTGGAGTCATGTTAAATCTGATATATAGCTCAATCTACACTGCCCTCAAAAGGTAATTGCTCAGTTTT
The DNA here is from genome assembly GCA_013398055.1 of Ifrita kowaldi. NCBI lineage: Eukaryota > Metazoa > Chordata > Aves > Passeriformes > Cinclosomatidae > Ifrita > Ifrita kowaldi. Next base: position 152,153 of record VZRS01000224.1, on the reverse strand, counting down.
ATTTTTATGGTGCTTCAATTTACAGCAGGTAGTTAGATTTTGTATAGGCTTATGCATTTCAGATGGCAAAGCCCCATCATTTTAGTGCAAAAGTTTCATGTAGCCACCTGCAGACTGTATTTTACAAAGCCTGGCAATTTTTTGTTCTGGGTTCTGAGACAACTTTGCTACTTCCTATGGTTTAATATGATGTAGGATTAATTATACGCTATGGGTAACTCTGCAGCTTTTGTCTTTTGTCTAAAAATAATGTTTTAGAGGTGTCCAACCACAGGAAGCAGGGGGGAAACATTCTCTACGTTATTACTTTGCCATTCTTCAGCAATAGACTGGCCTTTGCTAGGCTGTGATGGTTCTGCAGCTTCAGGAATTGGATGTAAATTTTTCCTTGTGATGGGCTGTTTTTCTGTCAAAATTGGGGTACTGGGGTCCTAGGTATATTATGAGCCCAGAGAGTAGCCCAGCCAATGAACACCAGCACATGCCACACTTAATTCAAGCAGATAAACCTTATGAGACACTAAAAGGAAAATAAGTTGCTGACTTTAGTGGGAGACTTGGATGACAGTCACCTAGATTAGATGGCAAAGGGGCAGAAGGTGAAGCAGTTTGGCTTTCACAGGAGACTTCACAATGTTGTTTAATTTAATGGTATTCCATCAAGCAATAAATAATAGAATGAGACTCTGTGAGGTGTTTCTTGTTGTCTTCCCCATGCCAAAGTCTTACGTCTTTATCTAGTGGTCCACTTCAACATTACACAGGAGCAAAGAACTGTCTGTTCTGATGCTGGAAGTGAATTTCATCTAATATCCTCTCACCAGAATGGTCAGTCCACCTGAAAATACTTCTGGATGCTTCATATTGGTGCTAAAGGGAAGATCGCTTTCAAAACTTTATCAGTTGGGAACATGTGTGTAATACAAAATGCCTTATGCTTTTTCTTCCCATACCTTGGATGTTGCTGAAAGGTTAGCATAAATAATTTCTTCAGTGCTAGCTGTTGCTCTTGCCTCTGTATCATTAATAAATGCAATAACCAACCATCTCTAGTGTGGAATTTGTGGGCATCCTGCTGTTAATCTTTTGCTACAGTAAAAGCAAGCTGACTATCTTTGATCTCAGTCTCTTAGCCACTTCCCAATGCATGACGAAATGTTACCTCTCATCCCATGACTACTCATTTTTTATAAGTCTCTAGAGAGGGACTTGGTCAAAAGCTTTTGCAAGTTTAAATAAATGGCCTCTGGTGGTTGCTAAGGGACAGGCTATTGCAGCTCTCATTGTGAAATGTGCGAAATGCAAGAGTATTTGCACGCCAAGCTTTCTTAGTTGCCCCAACCACAGGAGGGGGATTTATCTCAGCTGCCTTTAACTGTCTACATGCCAGCTGCCCAAGTTGGGTTAGTTACCTAGGCTATGTCTTTAGTTACTGTAGAGAGAAAGAAAGACCTCCAAAAGGCAATTAATTTCATCCTAAAGAGGTGTGTTTAGAGGTTTCATTTGCCAAGATGCCCACAATGACAAACCTGGTTTAAGTAGTTTCTGCTCCTGAATTTGCAATTCCCATCCCTTTGGATGTGCTGGTACGGCTGTTGCTGGGACCATACTAGAAAAGGGAAATGGAATGGATTTTTTTTATTTTTAACCTCACAGGAGACTGTTGTGAAAATTAAGGATATGGTTTTGCTAGGCTGCTGAGCTGATTTAATGGTTGATTGACACTGAAAGGTGAAGGTCTGGGTCATCTTCTCTCTGCCTCTCTGACAGAATGGTCTGGTCCTCCCTTACATGTCCAGCTGTGTGTTTCCATCCTCTCTGTGTCAGCACAAAGCTCCTGTACTTGCATGATGAACTTGCCAGGGAAACTATCAAACAGAATACAGGCACTACCAAGAATAATAATTTCTTTAGATACAATATGACTTTGGTTTTGTTGTTGTTGCACCCATCGGAATGGTGGCATTGGTCATCACAGAAGAGAATGTGGAGGAGGTTGGGCCAGACCACTTGGTAGGTAGTGTGAGTTTTCATGGATACAAAATGACTCATGGATCCAGACCCTTCATAGTCACTGGATGGGAGTTAAGGTTATGTCATGCTTTAAAGCAGGTTGCCCAAGACTGTACCCAGATATTCCAAACCTGACTGTCCTGGACAACTTGGTCTAGCTGGCCCTTATTCAGCAGAGCATTTGAGCTAAATAATTTCAAGAGGTGCCTTCCAACATCAACAGTACAATTATTCCTCGATTAGGGACTGCCCCACATAAAGGCTCTTTTTACACTTGTCAGATCAGTTGTTTAAATCAGGATTAAAAGCATGGTCCCATAAATAGCTGCAATGGAAGGATTGAGAAGTGGCAAAGTGAACCACAAAAGTGTGAAAAATTGACTTGAGAGTGGTAGGAAATGGAAATTTTATAAACAATTTTTGCTGCTGCAGTCAGCATCTAGTTGAGCAGCCTTTATAATAGTCTGAAGAAATTTTGTTCACTCCAGGCAGCTCTTTCACTTCACTGATTGAAGGGGGAGGCTTGATGAGTAGCTTAGATTGAGTGGCTAACTTTCAGATGACAAAAGTTTGTCAAGATGAGTATTACTGTAAGCTGCTACTTGTCAGTGCCACCTGAGACCCAGAATGCAGCAGTTGGGAAGGATTGACTAGAACAGCCTCAGAGGGCTCAGGAAAAGCCTTTCATAATACGGTAAAATCATTTCATTCCTGGGCTTTTTTTTGATGTTAATGTAATGCTTGGAAGACTCAGCTGATCACTTCACTTTCCTGTTTTTCTGTCTCAAACTGATTTAAGTGGGGACTACATTAGGACATCAGAAATGATGCAGTAATTTGGTGTGCTCAGAGCCTCTTGACTTATTTAAAAAGAATTAAGGCAATGAGTGAGCTATCCATTATTTATTGGTAGCTCTTAAGAAAGCACTATGGTGGATGCTGTTGCAAACAGAAATATTTTGTGATTGAGAAAATAAAGCCTGTTGGTGACAGTTTCTGCAAATTATTTCAAACAGTCTTTCAAAAGGAAAATTTCCCAGGCTTTGACAGCTTTGGAAACTCTTTCTGAGTTGTATGAAATGGTGTTTTTACATGGCACCACAAATGCACATAAATTCCTCTACATCCATCCTAAGATGCCCCGATGTTGTGCATCCTTCTTGAATGAGGAAGGCCAGAAGGTAGCTAACCCACCTGGTACATAACCCAGCTTTCATGGAGCCTTTAGGGATGAACTGTATCCCTGATTCAGCAGCTAGGAGAGAGCAGGACCTAGAGCCTTACCTTCTACCACCTTCGTGACTTGCTGATCACCAGGTACTTCCTAAAAGCGGAACCTCCTTAGAGAGGCTGCAGATGTGGTGAGTCACAGTGAAGAAGGGATCCAAGAAGAGGTACCCTTTCCTTATCTATATGCAGAGGTCTCAATCCCAACTTTTCTTGCCTTCTTGCCAAACCTGAGGTTTATTACAAGCTGACCCATGTGTTGCTGTCTAATGACATAAACATGCACTTAAATTACCTTTCTTTTACTTCATATACTTAATATCAGAGGGAGGTGGAATGTATCATGTGTTTATGAGATGGAGTCAAAATGATAACCAGTCGCCCTGAAAACAGTGTAACTAAGTTACAAAAATACTTAGGTTAAAATATTAGGCTGGGGACTCATTATCCTAGCTTTGAATGCTTGCAGCATTGTGATTGTGTCTGAAATAGATGTCTATGTACACTTTAGAAGAAGAAGGTACTTCGGGCTCTGATTCATCTGGCTGATTTTAATCATCTGGCTTTGGTGCAGAAACTCCAGTTTGTGCACCAAGAAGTTTCTGTCACTTGTCTGCAAAGGAAGACCAGGTGAGCACTTCCACATGGAACCGAGTCGTCTCTCAGTGTTCAGGAACTGCAGCATACGTGCGTGTGTAGTCTGCCTTTCTCTGTGGGTGTGAAAAGTCTTCCACAGAAATCAGATCATTGCAGCACAGCATATGTAATAAAAACTCGCATTCAGCTGGATTTCAGGAAGGGAGAAAATCAGTGTGTGGCTAGGGGAAGAACATAAAGGAGACTTTTCTGGTTTAATAGCACCAAGACTAAATATAACTGCTGGACTGTTCTTTAGTCTCCTGGAAAACAGGTCCAGTCTGTTGTTCCTATGAGCATTTCACTAAAAAATGCAAACCCCTTGCCAGGTGAGATATTTGCTTTTATGTTTCTGCACAATGTGGAGCCATTCAAACTCATATTCTTGTCTGCTATTTGTATATGTCGCAACACTTTCCACTTTTTCTAAGTATCTTACTAATGTGCAGAAGGGTCAGTACATGCAGCCTTGAGCCAACTGAAGAGTCTCCATTGGTATTTGGAAGTCACAAAACTGCTGTGTCTCTACATAATTAGTTCAAGCACTGTGCCAGACTAATAGGACTACATAGCTTCCAGATTGTATCTGACTGGCTTGGAGACATCAGAAATTTAAGCATGTACTCTGTTGGACTGAGGAATGTCTGAGTGCTATCAAACACTTTTCCTTTTTTTTTTTTTTTTTTGTGTTGTTGAGTGTTGTGTAAAAGAACTAAATGAAAACAGGCATTAGAGTAATGAGGCCTGCTTTCTCTGTAACTAGTCATGGCCCAGCACTGAAGTCCTAACAAAGAAATGAACTCCTCAGAGGAGATTTGAATTTTGCTACTGTGTTCATTCCTGCTGTAAATATCACTAACTCTATTTCATGCAGGTAGTCTTCATTGTTATGCAGCCTTGGTATCTGACTAAAACTGAAAACCTCTAATAAACAGGAAATCAAAGGACATAAACCCGAGGTACCTTTTTAGTTTCTGTGTGATTTTGAAGGCCCAGTTGTTCTGCACCAGTGCTGGAAATGCTTCAGTTTGTCTTAATATATATAAATACAAAAAACAATCAATCTCAGAAAGTACCTAGTTTTCCTTGGCAGAAAAAATAAAATGAACTGTTGTGGGATTTTTTAATACTGGTTTTGGGTTTTTCTGCTTTCACAAAACTTGGATATTTTTCATCCATAATAAACAAATGAATATGTTTAGCATTTCTCCATACACTTTTACTGTTCATGGTGGAAGCCCAAGGGGATCCTTATTTCCTAACTTTTCCTATGAAAGAGGAGCTGATGTCCAAAAAAAAACCCCAATCTGAGACTCCTGTGAAGAGTTACTTGGACCTTCCTGAAGTTTTGCCTGTAAGAAACATTTTAAAAATGATGAATCTGCAAATTATGCAAAGAGAGCAGTTAGTGAGTAGTCGCTGAGGAGGTCTCATGACCTGGTGCATCTCTTCTCTTTTCTACCATTTGTATGGACATAATCTGTAGTCTTGTCAGCATGCCTCCATGGCTTTCAGCAGCATCCCCCAGAAAGAGTCATTGTTATGTTTAGGCACCTGGGAAGAAATTTGCTGCTGCCCTGAATGAGCAGTAAAGAATCTCATGTTACTGGCCAGTAGGTTTGAAGGCTTCTTCACCTGTTCCCATTCTTGACTGTCTACCAGATCTGTAAAGGGAGGAGACATCTTTTATTCTGTGTCTTCATAACCTGCAGGAGGAAAATGAGGTGCAGAGGAGTTTCTTAATCCCTTGCAAGAGCTTGTGTTCCAAGCTGTAGTCTCAGCCAGCGCATATATCTTTTAATTCGTTTGTAAAAGGTCATTTCTAGTAATGAACTTCCTCAGAAATTTCCCTCTTGCTTTACAGTAAAGGCCCCTGAGATTAAAATCCTTTGTAATGTGTTGTTTGCTGACCATTAAATAAAGATGAAATAAATTGTCCTTTTCCTGTCTCCAAGGCTGGTTGTTTGAGCATATTACTCATCTGGGGAGAGTGCATTGTATTGCCAAGGCTGAGAGCACATACATTTATCATTAGTAACAGCACAGGGATGAGTTGCTTTCCTGTAGCCTTGTCTTTTGCTTATGGGATTAACTTGTTTCCAACATTGGAAATTCAATGGTATGGAACAATTCCATACTCTGTTGTTTAAGAGCTGGATATGGTTTTCCATCATATAGAATGCCAGTTCCTGCCCTGAGTAGTATACTTTTGAGATTTTACAGTTTTTATTTACTATGAAAATGGTGTACCAAGCCTAAATATAGGGGAAGACAAGGTTTTTTCACTATGGAAGTAGATACGTGTTTGCTTTGCTCTCTTCCATTGTCTTCTTTTATTTGCCAGTGAGAATATTTCCTCTCTTCTTTTGTTTGCCAGTGAGAATATTTATGGACTCAGGCATCTTTAATCCAAAATCTGGCATTGCCATAAACCCTAGATCAAAGGCATTTGGTATTTGGAGGTGTGAAGTCTTTTTAATCTCCTCTGATCCTTGCCCCTACTGCGGAGTGAAGTCTCTTCATTTGGATGTCAAATATGGATTGAAATGCATGATATTGTCAACCCTTTGGCTTTTAGTGGTGATGGGTTTGTTACCTGCAATGACAGGATGGAGAGATGGGACAAAAGAGTGATGCAAATGAAAGTGATCAATTATTCTGCCTTGTCTGGCATGGAATCATGATGCAGGCTTTGTCGCCCTGAGTTTTGCAGTTCTTCGATGTTTTCATTTGATGTAACAGTTTCTCACGCATTTTCTGTAAACATAGCCATGTTTTGTTAACTGTCCCTTATTGTTTTCATTCCATTCTCCTAGGTGGAGACGTTTGATGGATTTTCCCTTTGACCAGTGTGATTGAGGGGTGGTAATTTCTCCCTCCAATCCACGGTGATTTCTAAGAACATATATAATAAAGCGCGGGGTCTCTGACGCTCGCTTGCTTCCTTGCTTCTCTCCTGACAAGGTGTCTGCGTGGTTCTTTCGTGTCCAAGTGCGACAGGCTTTGCTTTGTTCAGAGCCTAAGGAGATTCCATGGAGACTTAAAAGTGAGGTATGGGCAGGTGCACGTGGAAAGGAGTGAGGAGAGCTTCAGTCTTTAGGCATTGGGGTCAGAACTTGCCACCTGACTTCCAGCTGGAGCTCCTGCAGAAGCCAGGTTCCAAAGGCATTGGTGGCTTTGATCCACGTGCCCTTACCAGCCATGCTGCTGTGAATCCATGGCAACCAGAGGTCATTTTTAGCCTTGTATCTCCAAAGAGGCCCTTGGGGAGCATGTTGGCTTTCTCTCAGCTGCTGCAAAGAAGAGGACTTGTGTCTTCTAGGTGCTTGTGCCAATCTGCTATGGGTTCCACACTTCCCAGCACCTCCTGGTTTCTCTGTGACAGAGGAGAGAGCAGTCCCTTTGGGGCAGTGATGCTTTTATTCCCAGTCTCACAGAGTACAGAGCAAACTGCTGGTGACACAGGAGAGGAAACCCATCTTCAAAGTGAGGAGAGAATGCAGAGGCTGCCTTGAGTCTGAATGGCCTCCCACCAATTATCACACCACTGGACGATGAATATTACGTTTATTTCTGTGTAACAAAGGGTACAAATTGTTACTGCTTATGGGGAAAAGGTTGGAGGCAGCTCCAGGACGCTGTGTGAAAGGAAATAAAAAAACAGTTGTAAATTATTACAACCCAAAGGAAAAAAAAACCCAGACCATTGTCTGTCTTTTATTACAGTGCTAAATCAACGAGAAAGAACATAGGTGATTTGTCAAGGTGGAATCCACGTTCCTTACAACATCCAAATTTGCTTTCATTAGAATGTCAGTATTCTCATCAAATGATTTTGCTTTTATTAATAAGGCTTTATGCAAATGAACCCCCCAAAGCGCTAGTTCCTGCTCACAAGAAATCCTGTCTGTATGGAAGTGGAGTAGTTGTGTAACTCTCCTTCTCAAGGTGAACACAATTAAATGTAAAAATCCTAACAGACCCAGGGCCCTCAAACCTCTTTATATAGCTGCAGATAACTGATAATGCTCTGACAGACTTTCATCCCTGTTGTTGAAAGACAGTACTAGGGCAAACACAATCATACATAGCTGATCACAAACAGCAAAAAGAAAGCTGAACTAAGTTATTCAGTAAAAGCTTTGTCGAAAATCAAGTGATGGGAAATTCCAAGCATAGAAAAACCATCGTTTTTAGATATTTTAATGTCAGCTGCATAATCAATATTTTTCACATATTGTCTATACTATTTTATTGCACTTTCTGTTTTTGTTAATTGCCAGCTCTACATAATGCTTTGGAACACCTTCAGCAGACATTCACACATTCGTAAGGAAGATTGCTTCAGTGATTGCACCTGCAGGATGAAGAGGAGAGGGGGGCAATGTGTGGGTAGCAATGGGCATCTCTTTGTACCTGAGTAGATTTTTTGGGAAGAGAAAGAAAAGATTTCATGGAAGCTGTTGTGTTGCTTGGTTATGAAGCATGTTGAAATGTAATATAGGTATAATATAGTATAATACTGGATGGATAATAGACAAGTGTGGAGATGGCATGGTCTGGGTGCTTGGTGCCTGGAGGAGAGACGGATCAACTGCACCACAGAGGTAACCCAGGTGCTGAGCCTAAAGAAGTGTTAAGAAGTTTTTAAAAAGTTGTAATATGTGCTAAAATTTACTGAATAGCTTCTACATAAGGGCTAAGTGGGTAGGACTTTTCAGCCTGGGAAAGAGGTTACTGAAAAGGTTATGTGGAAGACTTACAAAATAAGTGAAAGAAGTAAAAGTGAGTAAAAGACTCTCCTATTCATTAGAGAAACTGAAGGGCATCAAAAAATATTAGCAGGCAGGGAGTTCAAAACAAACAAAAGGAGGTGTTTCTTTACCCAGGTAGTGAGAAACGTGCATAGCATAGCATTGCTTAAAATGCTGAACTGTCTCTTTTATGAAAGTAATTCTTGGCAGGAAAATTCCCCAAGGCCTGTTGAGTATTAGGGCATTGCCTCTGGTTCGGAAAGTCCTTGAGCTGTAGAGCCTGCAAGCCTGGAGGAATGATCTGGGGAAGGGTCTGTAACAGACTTGCTCTGTTCTTCTTCAGGTGGCCAGATAGGAAGCTAGGGGGATCTTTGATGTGACCCTAATTTTGGTTTTAAAGTCCAGGAAGAGCTTCTATCCCGCTGCATCTGTTTCAAAGACCCATCTGTAGGAGGATCATCTTGAAACCTTTTCAAATATCTTCCTGTTCTTCCACATGCACATTGCTGCTTGCTGGTTTAACCATATGGACTGCACACGGCTGTGGCTGTGGCCTGGGAGACTGATGAGCACAAAGGAACAAAATCCAGTGCTTTTAAAGTATGTTTGGAGTGCGTTTTAAAGCACCTTTTTTTCTTTATTGTGTCTTATTTTTTTCTCCCAATCACAAACCCACAGCCTTACAGTGGTGAGCTAAGTGCACTGGGTTTAATTGTCTCTTTTTGAGCTAGGGGAAGCCACGGAAAGGTAGAGATAGCATAAACTGCCATGGGAAATTCTTGGGTCCAGTGTTTTCCAGAGAGTATTGCAACGACTGTCAGGCCCTGATACGAAGATAGCTACTTCAGAGCTGCTCTAATTTATGCTTATCTTTCTACAGGCTTTGGAAAACAAGTAACAGGAGAGCACCACACTCCAATTATGCCCTTGATACACTCCTTATCCTGAGGACCATAAGCGTGACAGCCTTTATTCTCTTTGCTCCTTGTGTCTGCTCCTTAAGAAGGCAAAGCAAAAGGGAGAGAGGGAGGAAGGGAGGGGAGTCCTACATAGGTAGCAGAAGGGTGATTTCTCCTGGTTTTGAATACCTTTGGGATTATTCTTTCTTCTCGGATTTTCATATTTATAAAAATGCAGCATCCTATTGGTTACCGAAGCTCACTTACTTTGTAAGAGTAGGATGAAATTTCTAGTCTAATGGGGAATCAAGCCTGCTAGACTGCTGCAGGCAAATTGGTCAAGGAGATTTCCAGAGCTGCTTTGTCTTTGTCACTTGGAATTCCTCCATTCTCATTGTCATCAATTCATCCTCTACATCCCACATCCTCTTTTCCATTTCACATCAGCAAAATGAACAAGACGTACCATTCTTACAAAAATAAGATATCAACTGGGCTTTGACTGATGTGTGATTTCCCTCCTCATCACCTTCTCTTTCACTCTCAGAAATGTTTATGCTTTCATTCCTCCCCAGCCTGCCAGGAGCAGCCACTAAGGCATTTGACTTTAAATGATGAGTCTGTAGCTGGGAGGGCAAGAGGGTGGTCTTCTAAGCATGGCTGGGAGTTATTAGTGCAGGTTAATTACTAGGGGAATTTATGTGGTGAGCATCAATCAAGGCTTAGACGCATCAGATTCTGCTGTATAAACTGGCCTGTGCCCAAACTGCATAAGATGGCTTTTGTCTTAATATTATTACCATGATTTGCTAGCTGAATGTATAGCTCAAACATATTCTGAAAATGGGAAACTGGCAAAAACCATCAAACATCCCACGACTGTGAATGTCAGCCTGCATATCAAATGGAATAAACTTGGACTGCCTGGGGGGAGTGATCAATTATAACAACTTGGCATTGATGGGGTAAGGTCTAGCAATGGATTATAACATGTTGCCTTTGCTTAGGGTTACTGAATAATGTCAAGGAATTATGGAGTGAAGGATAATATGCATGAACCAGTTTTGCTAGTGGGACTGAGGCAATGTTCTAGACAAAAGCAGGTTTGTAGCACTGGTATTTCCTTTATCAAACCAGAAGCTCTTCTAAGTACTTATAAACAACTGAATATTACTCCCTGCTGGGTCTGACTTCTTGGGAAGGCCATATTTGTCAAATAAAAGTATTCAGGTGGTTCATGGTAAGAAATAGTGGTTTTAACTTTTCCATACAGGATACAAAAGAACCAGAGGCAAAGAGCACTGCAAAAAATAAAATTTAGAAAAAAATTAAAGATGCAAGCTGGCCTCATTATCTCCTGTCATTTCCCTTGTCTCCCAGTTCACTGTAAGAAGCAGCATCCAGCTGATCCCCAGCTTTCCTCTTGGGCTCAGTGGAAAGCATGTTGTTTGGCCCAAGCTTAGGAGAGGGGTAAAGAGATGGTGGGTTGGCTCTCAACCCATCCTAGGTTCATAGGCATGAGGCAGAGAAGGGTGTGTGGGATGTGGGCTGGACTTCCTTCCTTATTTCTTTAAGCACCTGCCCGGGTGTGATGGCATTGAATGCCTGTCCCCACTGAGGCCACCACAGCCAGGACGCTGGACCAGGTGGGATTGCAGGTGTGCTTCAGTCATGTGCTCATTGAACTGGGTGCAAACCTTGGCTGAGGGAGTGCCTCTGGAATCTGAAATCAAGATAAATTAATTTAGTGACAAACAAAAGCTCTTTGTGAAACTCAGTGACCTGCAGGTTAACAGTTATAGTGACCAAATGTATTTTAAGAAAAAGTCTGAAGAAAATCACTCAGACTTTAAAAAGTTACACAAACTCACCCTTTACTTGATAAAATGACATTGTTTAAACTGGTTACAGCACTTCCATGGCCACAGGATGCAGAGTGCAGAGCCGTGGGCTGCTGGAGAAGTCCCGTGGCGCGCACACAGCACCTGCGAGCTGCGGCAGCGATTGCTCCCTGCTGCGGTGTGCCCGGGCGAGGCGATAAACCCGCTGCGTTTGGGCTGCCTGGCAGCCGAGGAGCCCCGGTCAGCAGCCCACGCTCCGACAGCTCCACGGCCCGCCTGCCAGCAGCACAGAGCGGAAAATCTGCTGAATGCCTGCCTGGTTCAACCGGCTTTTCCTATTAACATTCCTCCACCGTAACCCTCGGCGAGTGCCGCGTAGCCGGGGGTGGGTGGGAAGAGGGGAGGGGGAAGCCCAGGCGTTACTGCTGTGATGGGACAGCAGTGCGTGGTGGCAGGGACATCATCTGCTGCTGCTGCTGGTAGGGGACAGAGCAAGGGCAAGAGTAGGAAATCGGGCACAGGGAAGAGGGAAAGCTAGGGATATACAGTCCACGGGTAGCTCGTATGTTTTCTGTCACCCCCAGATACTGATCATAAGGACCATGCACTGTACCACACCCTGGTGCTGCAGCCTGAGGAAGACCAGCGAGAAGGGCTAAAGGCTTTTGAAACAGCCCCATAAGGGGCACTACAGGGTGCTTGGGGAGGCACATGCACAGGGCCATCAGGGGATTCCTCCCCCTGACGCTGAATCTCCTGTCTCTATTCTGTATTTCTTTCAAAGGGAAACAAAAGCCAAGACTTTAAAATGTTTCAAAAAATACTCAAAAACTGTTTTGTGTTGTGGTTTTTGTTTGTTTGTTTTAACTGGAGATTGTGAATTTTATAAGGAGAAATAACTAGGGCTGTGAACTTGGAAGAAGGTGGGGAATTTAGGGAGCCATCTCCTGAGTGTGTTACCATTTGGAACTTCTTGTGAAAATTTCAGCTTCTGTAGTGAAAAATCTGGTTATGGCCATAACTTGGCAGTGAACTGAATTTGTGTAGATGTGCAGTGCAGAGATGGACCAGGGTCAGTGTTACTCCTTAGAGATTTTATAAACCCTGTGTATTGGGTTTGCATGGCTGTGTTTTGGTAGCAGGGAGCTACAGGGGTGGCTTCTGTGTGAAGCTACCAGAAGCTTTCTCCATGTCTGGCAGAGCCAAGGTCAGCTGGCTTCAAGATGGACCCACTGCTGACCATGGCTAAGGCCATCAGGAATGGTGGTAAGCCCGCTCTGATAATGTATTTGAAAAGGAAAAAAAAAGTTACTGAGCAGATGTAATTGCAGCCAAAGAAGAGCAGAGTAAGAATATGTGAGAGGAGCAACTCTGCAGACACCAAGGTCAGTGGAGAAGGAGAGGCAGGAGGTTCTTCAAGCACTGGAGCTGGGATTCTCCTGCAGCCCCTGGTGCAGACCATGGTGAGGCAGCTGTGCCCCTGCAGCCCATGGAGGGCCACAGGGATGCAGAGATCCATCTGCAGCCTGTGGAGGAAACCCACACTGGAGCAGGTGGATGCCTGAGAGGAGGCTGTAATCCCATGGAGCAGGGTCCTGGCAGGGAGCTGCAGACCCATGGAGAGAGGAGGCCACGCTGGAGAAGATTTCCTGGTAGGACTTGTTACCTTGCAGGGGACACATATTGGAGCAGGCTGTGCCTGCAGGACTGCACCCTGTGGGAGAGTGACCCACTCTGCAGCAGTTTCTGGAGGACTCTTGGCTGTGGGATGGAATCATGCTGGAGAAGTTCGTGGAGGACTGTCTGCTGTGGGAGGGACCCCATGATGGAGCAGGGGAAGGACTCTCCTCTCTGAGCAGTGGCAGGAACACCATGTGATAAACTGACCACCCCCATTCTCCTTCTCCTTGTGCTGCTGGGGTAGGAGGTAGAGCTGGGATGGAGGAGGGGTAGGGGATTTATTTTACTTCTCATTATCCTACTCTGATTTTGTTAGTAATAAATTCAATTAATATCCCAAATTTGAGTCTGTTTTACCTATGACAATATTTTGTGAGGGATCTCTCATGGAGCTTATATCAACCCATGAATCTTCCTTATAGTTTCTCTCCCCTGCCCACTTGTGGAGGGGAGTGATAGAGTGGCTTTGGTGGGTGCCTGAAATCCAGCCAGGGTCAAACCACTACACCCTCCTCTGCAGAAGGAAAAAGAAGTGGATATCTGTGTGGTTATCAGGGAAAACTTCATTTGTTCAGTGACAGCAGCTCTCCTGTGGATGGAGATGAAGGTTTATAGCATATGAATACTATGCAGTAAGGTCGAAGGTTGTAGATATGTTGATACCTATAAATTTTACAGGTGAATTCTTCCCAGCTCCCTCCAGTTTTATAGTGGAAGGATCAGTACTTCTGCTCTTGCTGGAGCAATGTAGAGTGAGCTCTGTGCATCAAGACTGGCATTCTCAAGTGGGCCGTGATCTGCTCTCACATGAATAAATAGCATGCAGCTGTCACAAAAGCTTTCATGGATTCAGGGCAGAAAAAAGAGAGGATAAAGATATGTGGCAGTTAAAATACTTAATATTCAAATGAGCCTGATGTCCTGGGGAGCTGACCCAGAGTATTTTCTTGTTAGGAAGAGCAAAGCCAGCCAACTGGATGCTTTCCCTTCAACAAACTAAGTGACTGCTGTAGCTGAACTGATGCTCTCTGGTGCCTTATGCCTGCATGCTGAAGGTGAATCAGGCACCATTGAGAGTGTCACTGTAACACACAACTTCAAGTGTCATGCTCAGACCATGAATCTTTTCACCTTCCTTCAGCCAATGGATTGACTGATTCCCTCTTGTCCTGCTTTGCTCTGTGACGCCCATCAAATATGACTTTTTCTATAGTCTTTGTGAAATCTGTAAAAACCCCATGGTAGGTAAGAAGGACACACCTGCAATTAACTGATCAGCTTTTAAAATATTTGAAAACCAATAGCAAATAAATAAGCTTAAGGGGCTGGTCTAAAGACAAATGATCAAGAATGCATTTGTCTCAAGGTTTTTGCCAGTTTGCAGCTGGCAATTTTGGTGGCTGTGGTTTTAGGCAGAACAAATGTGGATGCTACCTTGGTTAACATACAATGCAATACTAATGTAATGCCAATTATAGATAAACATCTTAATTAAAAACTGAGGAAAGCATGCTTAGATATTTTCTAGAAAGTAGGATTGGAATGTAATGAGTCTTTACAAATGCAGTGGGGAATAACAGCTAATCTTGATGTTCTGACAAATTCCTCATAGAAACAGCATTTATTTTGAAACAGCGAAGCCCTTCTGCACAGGAGTAGTCCTGTTTTCAGAAAAACTGCCTACCATCTTGACAAAAGAAATCAGTGTTTGCACTCAAACACAAGACATATGACTGTTTAGTAAATCTTGAAATGAAGAGCATGTTTTCCAAAAAAAGGCTAATAGGCTGGTCTATATAATTATTGAAATTTGGCAAATGCTTTACACAATAAAGCTGTTGTGGTCACACAGTCATCTTAGTTTTGCTTGCTTCTCACAGATGCCTGCTATTCAGTGACAGCTGAATTCAGACACAGTACAGGCAGAGTTTTTAAGTTCCTTGCTGCTCTGTGGGTTGGGTGGGTAAAATCAGGAGGATCCCAATGAAGTTCTGCTTTAAACAGTGGAGGTCAAACAGCAGCCAGGTGTAACATTTGGCCAGGAGGTTTCTTGAGTATCACTGGCCATATCCTCAGGAGCTGCAGATTGAGCAAATCACTGAGCTCAGTGGCCTGTGTTGGTTTCTCCTGGGATGTTCAGGTGCTGCTTTTTTGCCACTTTCTCCAGTGGCTTTTTATGCATCAAAAGGCTCTGAATCAAACCTCTAAGTAGTATGTAGGATGAAAAGTACAATGAATTTAGGAGCAGCTACCCAGGAAGCTAACTTAGCAATAAGAACTTAATAATAAAGTGCTCAATGAGAGAGGGAACTGAAATTTGAGAGTAGTAACAGGCCAACAATGGAGCTCAAAGGAAATGTTTGAGGCTCTCAGATGTCCCAGCTGATCTTTGATACTGAAAAGATATCAGATAGTTGGAGCTAGCCGCACACTGGGGACTGGTGTGATACATGCTGCAAAGTCTGTCTTCCAGCTGACAAAACAGCCAAGCTATTACAAGGCAATCTGGCTAGCATTATATCTTTTAATATATTTCCAGACTTTAGGTTCTGGAATCTCCAGAGGATCGTGAGCCTCCAAGGTCATCAGGTTTTTGACCTTTCTTTTATTGCCATAGCAACCAAAGCTGTCTTTAGTATTTAAATTAGTTAATCAATTGCAGTCCTTGATTTATGCTCATTGGCAGCAGCTATCCTTGAAAGTTATTTCTTGACTAATATGAGCTTTTATCACAGGAGGGTATTCCCACACCCTGGGTTAATAAGACCCTTTGATGGAGGAATTCACTTCATCGTCTGAATTCAGTACCTCGTCTAGAACCAACTAGTATGAATTACTATTACAGTTTTGTTTTGGTGTTTTTCTGCCTAGTCATCTAAATTCTGGTTTACATTCCCTTAGAAGGAGATGGGGGTCACTTAGCTGGAAAAAAGCACAGGCTCTAATAGATTCCATTTTATAGAATGCTCCACCTTTGCACTGTATGTGAATGAAATTACAATGCACAAATAAGTTAATCACTTCAAACAACTCTTCTGAATGAGGTCAAAATATGAACTGTTGCCTGTTTAACTGTCATATTCTCATAATCCCTGATTCTTCTGATATAGCATGGAATAAAGGATTAAGGGCAAGGTCATCAACTGAAATGCCCTGAGATTCAGGACTATACATTGTTTTTACTGTGTGGGTTTGGGTGTACTGCTCCAACCCTTTGCAACACACTTCCTTCAATTGTAAAATGCAGCTAACACTTACACTTTGCTCATATGGAATCAGAACTTTTAAGAGGTTTTCCTGTTTGAAATGGCACCTCCTTCTCTATTTCTTCTGCTGTTAAACAGATATTTCTGCAGAGGTGCAGGTGCTCAGTTCTGCCTGTGCTCTAAGCTGTCTTANGGGACGGGACCTCTGGAGTCTCCAGCACAAGCCCTTACTCAGAACAGTTCCTGCAGGTTGTTCAGGCTGTGTCCAGGTGAGTTTTGAATACTTTCAAGAACGGAGATCCCACAACCTCCGGGCAGCCCATAGCATGAGCTGACACTCCCTCGCCCCTGTGGAGATGTATTTGTGAGGACTGCACTCTCCCAGCAATACTTCTTTGTACAGTAATATATTTTAATAGTTTTGCACTTAAACCTGCTTTGTCTCCTCAGACAATTGGGCAAGTCAGGCTTTGGCTGTATTGTGCCTGTGCACATCCTAAGAAATGAACAATGCATGCTCTCTGTGGCAGCTCTGTATTAAAAGTAGTTTCCAAATACTGGTCAAGTTCTGATCTTTGAGTAGGGTTTTCTTTCTCTTCTACTCATTGGTAGCAGCTTTAACAATGACAAGCATGGAGAAAGCTGGGAATTTCATGATGAGCTACTAGAAAACAAAGATAATGTCTTCTCTGTTGTGGGATGTGCCCACAGCTAGAGTCCTGGATGTCAAAGCCAACCATATTTGGTTGAAACACTGAACACATGCTTCTTGTAATGCCTATCAATACCTATTATTCATGGGTCTTTCGAGAAAGTCATAGAGTTTGCAGTGCCAAAGCCCACATGTTGCTGAATGGTGAAAAAGTTTTCACTGATGCAGAGTGGAGCGTGCTGTTTGCAGAGCAAAAAATAATCCCTGCAGTCCAGCATGGTGATTCTTTCTGTTGCCTTAAACCGGTGGCCCCTGGGGACACGTTTGTCTGGGCTGGCTTCTGACAACATGACCTCATCATTATGCTAAACCCATGTTCTTCCTGTCTTTACACAAATAGTCTTGCAATCCAAATGAGCACACTCTTTGTTATTTTAAAGAGTGGCTGGTACCAAAGCGAATCATTTTTCTTTTGATTAGCATTTTCAAAGGATAACCTTCGTGAATTTTCCACAGAGGCTGCTGCTTCTGCCGCACAGTGCATCTGGTTGAGTTTTAATCATTTAGCAATTCTTGGCCTCAAAATGCTGTTGTTCCTGGGACTTCTTGAAAGCTGTGACATGAAGGCCGGTGGGGACAATGCCTTTTTTCTGATGTGTGCTCATTGCAGGATAGGATTCATGTTTTACATCCTCTGTTTACTGCCAAGGCAGCTGCTGTTGAGGGGAAGGTGAAATCATCCAAGAGGCGTGTTTGTAATATCCAATGGCAGCACATTTCTGAAAGGCATGGGACTAAGAGCCAGCTCAGGGAATCAATAAAGTTGAAATAATTTTTATATGCTTGCTTATGGCCTTGGACATATTTCCCCTGTAACTCCAAGAGGACTTTAATTTGTGTAAGTGTTGATGCAACTTTGACCAAGAAGTTGAGGCTTTGCCATATATATCAGGCACTATCAAGTGAACTGACAAGCACCATATTTGCAGTTTCTCTGGACCAACACTATCCATTTGCTGAGGGATTAATTAGTTATGGTGCTCAAAGAAAGGATTTCCGTAGTAACTTAAGGAATTTATTGCTTAATGTAAAATAAATGAAGTGGGAGAGGGTATGTAGATTAGGATGCAGCTTGCTGTTTTATAATATTTAAGCTGATTGCAGGGATTCAGAATAGTTCAAGTATCACTTTGGCAGTAGTCCTGAGCCTTTTAATATGAACCTGTTTTCTGACATGACTCTCTGACCAGGGGACCACAGAGCACCACTGGTGTGTGTGGGATAATGTATTCAGACCTTGGTTGTATAGGAAACCTTTTAAATCAATAGGCAGCCGCACTCCTTGTGAGAGTGAAAGTTTTGTGTGAAAACTGCCTCACAAGGAAAGCAGGGTGAGAGGAACCTTACAAGTAAAAAATAGAATTTAGTGTTTTCTCATTTCCGATAGCTGGCAGAAAAGCCATAGGATGTTCTCTGAAGAGTCAAACTGAGGAAAAGTTACTGAATGAAGAAATCTGTGTTAACAAGCATATACAAACTGCAAAAAACAGAGTTTGCCTTTGATGTCCATGTTATCTGTTAATTGTGTGCAGATAAGGAGTGATTGTCTCACACTGATTTCAAGTTGCATTTCCTTTCATTATCCACCAAACTTTGCTCTTTTTCTTTTTTTTTTTTTT